>OX638303.1:10686228-10932982 GCA_951812265.1 Taphrorychus bicolor | reverse complement strand
AAACAAGATGCCAAAGAGTCTTAGTAAAGACTGCAAAAAAACTTGTAGCTTCCTTCTTGAGCTTTTTTGAATTGGAGAAAGAAAAGGGAGGACCACTTTTGCCACTCGCAACAGTACGTAAAAGAGTCGCGGATGCCTTAGGTCTTCATTTAGCTACGTTTTCAAAAATATCTCAAGAAAGTACTCATGGCAAAATTGTAAGCCCTAAAAGGATTCTTGTCTGGAAGAAACCAGTAACCGATCCAGGGAAATGGGATATTTGTGCGATTCGTTACCAAATTCATGAAATGTATAAGAACCGTAAGTAACTGTAGATTCTAAATTATGTGACAATAACTTATTTCAAATTTATATTCATTTATTTTGTTGCTTATTGAAGTAAAGATTTTCTTTTTAAAGAAGTAGTCACTAGCCCTAATGTCAGGTACTTTATCATTGATTATATGTTCCTAGTAAACTTTTAAAGTTGGTGAGGCCTAATTGATGCATATGATTGTTAGAGTTTCTAATGAGGGGTTATCCACCAGGCACAATACATGTATAAACTGCATCACAATTCCACACAATACCGTTACAATAATCTACATTTGGAAATACAGCAATACCCTTCACAATATTGGAAATACCTCTTCGTACTCATGACAATATTCTACAGTACTTGTCACAATATCGATAATAACTTTATGTACTCATGACAATACCCCGCAATATCACTATATTCACAATACCTTGCAGTGCCATCGCAAAACTTAAAAAATACCCTATTATGGCAATACATGTACAAACATTGGCAAAGTGGATTCCCCTTTGATTTCTAAGATGCTCTAGGGTATCTGCCTGGAAGGATTCTGGGCCTGTATTGCCCATATTTATAGTGGCAACTTGAGCACAAGCATGTGCTTAATCAAAAATGTTTGATGTAAGTCAATGTATTTTAAATGGAGACTAAATGTCCAAACTCAGACTTGAGGCTTACTCAGAGCCAAGTCATGACTATAAATATGGGCATTAGAAACCTGAAATTGGTACAAATGGAAGGGTCTTGCCAAATTTAATTTTATTTGAATTTATTAAACTGATTATACAACTCACAATGCTAATTTTCCCTATAAGAGGAGAGAATTAATTTTTCTGTCAATAGTGCAGCAATGCAGCAACTGCCAGAAAATTCCAATAACTGCTTCTGTGTAGTCAGGTGTAGGTGTGTGAAACCCGTCTTTTCAAAAAGAATTTAAGTAATTAGGTTTTAAGTAATTTTAGTAATTAGGAACAGTTTTTTTCATTAAGCTTAACTGGAACTGGGCTGTAGGGAAAGTTGCTCGGAAAGTTGATAAGTACAGTGCACTTCATTAACTTTGATAACATTTTAATTAGCTGTAACTTTGTGTTTTTAAAGATGTCGAAATGAACTGAAAATCATATTGCATATGTTAACTGGCAAGTTTTTTCCTAATTGGAAGAAAAAAGCAAAATACCAATGATATTGAGAGATCTTAACCTGCAGTTGGGTTTATATTTTTTAATGAAATTTTATATTAAAGGACATTTGGATTCTATTCAAAATTCCAAGAATATTTTATAAAGCACCTAGATACCTATCTTCAACTGTTTCTGAGAAAATGGGGTCTGTATAAGTTGGTCATATAAACACAAAATCGAGCATAAAATAATAAATAAGAAGCGAAGTAAATTTGAAGACAAGTGGAGAATTTACTTTGCTTCATATTTATTATTTTATGTTTGACCGACTTAAACAGACGCCATATTCCCAGAAACAGTTGAAGATAGGTATGAGGTATGCTCTATAAAATATACGTGGAATTTTGAATAGAACCCACATATCCAAAAATATACAGGACATTCCATTAAAAAAATATAAGTTAAGATTTCTCGAAATCATTGGTGTTTTGGTTTTTTCTTCCCATAGGAAAAAACTTGCAAGTCAACTGTGTAATACGGCTTTTGCTTCATTCCAATATCTTTAAAATTCCAATATCTTTAAAAAAGTTACAGCAGTTTGCATCTATAAAACTTTTCATAAAGTTTTTCCAAGAGTTATTTTTTGGCTCACCCCCGTAAAATGTTTGAACAGTGTTAATATTATTGGTTATGCTATAAAAACTTCTATATGGAGATATTTATGATGTTTAAGTATTCTGATAAACCAAAAAATTTTATTTTTTGAAAACCATTTGAGATATTTTAATGAAATATTACTTGTCAATAGTAAAGGAAAACATAAGGTTTGCAATACAAAAGCTTCGTTTATTGTTACTGGCGCGCGAGACGGTTTGTCACTGACTATTTTTCAGCAAAAAAGTTGTATGTTCCTGGTTTTTTCTAAAAATAAAGATTATTTTTGAATTATTTGTTCAATTTGAAAGAATAAAGCCATTTTAACTTTTAACAAAATTAGACACTGATAAACAAAGCTTTTGTATTGCAAAACTTAGGTCTTCCTTTACTATTGGCATCTGCAATATTTCATTAAAATATCTGAAATGGTTTGCAAAAAAAATAAAATTTTTTTCTTTATGAAAATAAACATCAACACCATTGTATTTCCATAGAAAAGGGTTTTTTGAGTACAGTTTATTTAGCAAGATAGTGTTACTAATTGAAGTAGAACATCCCCTTAAACTTTATCATGAAACCTGGTCAACCTTGTATATTTTTTGGATTTATTATGTTCTAAAAAAAAATATTTAAGTAACATTTTCCTGAAATCTTGACTAATTACTCAAACCTATTGTTAGATGCCAACTGAGATACAAACCATGTACCTATCATCATCAGTTTATTTCATACAAAACAAGTCATAAGTTTACACAAGTATTAAGTTTCTGAGCAACTGTCCCTAATTATCCTTTACTTAAATCCTTTTTCAAAATAGAGGTTGGACACACCCACACCCGACTACACAAAAGCAGTCATTGGGGTTTTCTGGCAGTTGCGTTGAATGCAGGCAATGATGTCGATCCTACAAAAACGTAAAAAAGAATATTTTTTAATTGAATTTTAGGAGAATCTGTCACCGCCCAAAGCATTTTGCAGAGACTAAGAACAATGCAGCTCTTTGCGGGATCGAAATCATCACTTATGAGACTGATGAAACAGATTGGCTTTAAGTGGCTTTACGACAATCCACGGGGGTTTAATGGGGCTGCCAGACATTGTTTCTAAAAGAATACAATTTTTAAAATCTTATACTAGTTACAAAGAAGGGGGTAACTATATGTTTATATTTTGCATCTAAAAGATGAGACGTGGCTTTTTCAAGATGGAACATCAAGCCATTCTTGGCAAGATGCGGATACTCGAAGTGTTGAAAGAATAAAAAAAGAAGGGAAGAGGTAAGGTGTAGTGTTTTGTATTAATTGTAATTGTTACTCGTTTGCTCTCATTTAGTCGACCAGGGACTCACTAGGGGAATATGAGGCTGTTTGTAGCTTCAGCTAACCCATTTTTTCAAAATTTGTTTATAGGCACTTTATTTAGTTTATCTTTTATAGGGAGATTGTAGTGCATGCTGGAAATAAAGAAGGATTTATTCCTGGCACAGAGTTAGTTTTTTCATCCAAAACGAAAGGAGATTATCAGAAGAAATGAACAAGGATAATTTGAGTAACTGAGTGGCTACCTATACTGTACACTGTGTGGACTTCTGTGGACTACTGCATTTGTATGACCTAATAAAGGATGTATTTTACTCTGATGATTATTGGAATTATCAAGTAAGCACGTAAGGCTTTAGGAATTAACTTTATGATTTTCCCTAAATCTGTTCATAGGTGAATTCAAGAATCATACAGCAGTGTTGAGAGATGCGCATCAACTACCTTTCAGAAATTAAATTAGTTCCACAGCTGGTGCAAGTGTGTAAATCCTGAACTGGCCTCTGCACATATATAAGATGATTTTGGAATCTGTTCTATGAAATTTTCATGTGGCTTAATCAAAACTAAAAAGTTATTTTAAGTGTGAGGGAAATCTCACTTTCTAACTTTGCAGTATTTTGTGACGGTTGTAAAATTAAAAGCAATAATTTGTTGTTATTTTTATTTTTCCAAAACATACAAAATATATTCCTACATTTAAAAAGTAAACCTGAAATTATTTCTGGAGAAACAGAGACTTTTCTAAGTCGAATTAATAGTAAAAGGGGCGTATAGCGTTGGGCGGAGCAAAAAAATAGAGCGATTGATCGCGCAATCCTTATAAACTGGCTTATTTGCACTATATGGTGTAAATTGGTTTTTTTTTTGTGCAGTAAAATTGGAAATAATCTGACAATTTTTGATTTACCGACTAGAAATTGCTCCTAAGGGGGTTGAATACGAAAAGCTTTTAACTAAATCCTATGCCAATAAGTCACGTGATAGATGTAACCATCCGTAGTTGTCTTAACAATGCAGTACAAATAAATAATAGCTTTCTCTCTATAGCTGACACATCTGAGTAATTTTGTGTATTCTGATGCTTTGAAATCTTGTATCAAAAAGCTAGGCATGCTGCAAAACTCATATGTCTTATCCATTTTCAAAATAATTTTAAAATAAACAATTTATCTTTCAGGGTAACTCGTAATTCATAAAAAAAAATTTCAATGTTTTGAAACAAACTATTTTACTAATATGTTTGGTAAACATATTCATTTTGTGACCCATTATTATGTGTTCTATTTGTTTTTATTAGTTCATATTTTTTTCCAAATATCTCGAAAATGGTTACAGATATAAATATTAGTTACAGATAAAAGTTTGTTGTGTGCTGTATATCCTTCGATGAAGACAGTTCAGAATTTGTAAAAATATTTGAGCTATCATAAAAAAGTGACCATTTTTGGTAGGTATCTTGGTAAGAAGTAGATACTGCTTAACTGCTACCCTATCAGCTATATAGTTTAGGACAGGAATTTTTAGATACACTTTTCGTATCCTAACCATATCATGGTCCTACCAAAAAAACTTCCTAGGAACAATTTCAAGGCTATAGAACAGAAATTGGGATAATAATATGTATTTGATTCCAATATAGAATAAAAAAAAAACTAAAAACATCTTTTAAAATGCAAATAATACAGCTTTTTTGTCAGCCTTGTTGAGCTTGATTACTCTATTTTTTTGGCTCACATCTCTCGATACTCATTAAACATATGTGGCAATGTTTCTCGGCCTGTAAAGATGACACACTGTTGGGTAAGATATTTGGGTTAAAGGTCATAGTAAATGGCCACTGGGTCACAATCAAATGCAATGTAAATTGGAGTTCAAGTGAATCCCATTAGAAAACCAACCAAACTTATCCTTGCATTCAATGCATTAAAATTGTCCAACAGCTAATATACATAGTTTTTCAAATGTTCTCAAAAGGTCTACTTTTTACTACTTCCTCTTCTTAGGGAAACCTAAGAGCAGGAAGATTTGAAATATTAAAGTAGGTCTCGAAGTAGGTTTACAGAATCTATTTCTTGATGATCATTTCATATTTGTAAGATCTAGGCATTCAGAGCATTGACAATTTTTTATTATGGTGTTCACAATGTTAATCAATTTTTACAGTCTGAAAGTTTCTCTATGAAGCAATTATAGATTAGAAAGCCTGTATGATGCCATCAGTTTCTTACAATTCTGCTTTAAACTTTAGATATACGCTAGGTACCTTGATTAGAATATGTTAAACTATTTCGATTATTTTGAAGAATCAGGAACAAAAACTTGTCTGGATCACAGACTTCCATATGGAAATATTATGTGGTCCTGATCCCTAATTCACCTTTATTATCAGGTAGGTATTTTAGTCAATAATAACCTACTATTTTTACCCACAGTTTAAAGTGAAATAGTAGCAAACTAGCTTGATATCAACTTTGTTAAATGTTAAATCCGACTCGCTGCACACAGAGACTGTTGACAAACATACAAAGCAAGTAACAATGAGATAGATTTTTCAAACCTCCTTTGCTGGATGTCCGAAGACTTCATCTTGTACCTTTCAATATGTGGCAAAAGTATACCTTTCAGGAGCATTTGGAAAATCCTGTAGCTACTTATATGGCTGATACGAACAGAACCTGTTAGCTGCTTTGATAGTCACTAATATTTTTACAATTTTTATGAATATGTAAACTTGCTTCAAGACTCTAAGCATCCATCGGAACCTAGAGCATAATAATATTAGCCTAAAACAGTATGAAAGGGGCCAGGTTCCAGTGTTTTATTGATGTTCATTTCTTCAGGAAGACTTCTGCCCAGAAAGTAAGTTTGTCAGTATCCTAAAACCACCCCCCCCCCTACCTATGTTTTAAAAAATTTATCTACTTAAACATATTTTTCCTAAATAAACATTAATAACAGCAAAATTCACTTTCTCAATGACTGTACTTGGCTGAAAGTTTCAAAATTCTATAAAACCAACTCCTAAAGCACAAACATTTGACTTAAGACCCTGTAACTAAGAAAACTCCTTGGCAAAATGGGCACTTCACGGACGGTTAATTAGAATGTTCTAAAGCCTGCAAAAATCCTAGAAAAGCAATCTTAAAGATTAGAAATGATAAATTTAAAATTTAACATACGAATACAAATAGTACGTATATACCTGTAAATAAAGACTGCGGGTCGTGGTTAATGCGTCGCAGATAAAAATAACGAAATTCAATTTGAGGTAGCCATATTTGGGGAGTTTCAATATAGTTCTACTTGGTTTCATGCACAAGCTGGCAACAGCGGCGAAGTGATCACGATTTGGATTAGTTTCCTTAATGAATTCTACTATAGTTGTTTTACATCAAAAGAAAGATGAAACTTACAAGAGAGACTTCATCGTGCAGGCAAGTAATACCTATGGTAAGGTTTCTAAAGTGTTAAATCTATAAGGAAAAAAAATATTAAAATATTATCAGTTATTATTTATATGCTTACTATACCTATAGTAGTGCTCACAACTTGCGTTGTAAAACCAATAAGCAGAAACACTTGTCGTCTGGTCGCCAAACATATTTTTCCTTTTTTCGTTCGAATGCACCCTTTTCTGCGGAATAGTTCAATACGTGTCCGCATGAATTCATTAATTTGATAAAAAAAAACTGTTAGGCATTTATTGTATATTCAATTCTTGAAATTTTTCTTAGAATTTAATTAATGCAATATTTGATAATAAGACATGCAACATAAATAACTTAAATTGCGTACATAATCTAATTAAGTGTGGGCAATTTTTTTAAGACACCTAACCGCGGTTTTGCTTTTATCTGTGTCGCATGTATGCACCGTTCTTCCATATTTTTTCTTTAGTTGATTCAGTCAAACACCTCGCTAATTTTGATTAAAGTTTTATTCATTTCCACAGAAGCGGATCTAGCCTTTAGGTGACACCAGGGTAAGATATTTTTGTGGACCATGTCGCGCAGTGTCCCCCCAGCCGATAATAATGATAATCCGTATTAATCCGTTTAATCGGTGGTCGTTGCGTGGGGGGCGGCTGTGTTCGCGGCTGCCGCCGTGTTGCCGCCGTGTCTTCGGAGGAGATTCGACTACGTGGATGTTCTAAGTCCAACGTATCTTCTTGCGCCGAATCTCTTTTACCACGCTGCAAGGGGGACCCAACTCTTGGAAAGGATCTATTGTCCCTTAGGTCGCTAATTTAAATAATGTAAAAGTTTATTGTTTTAGAGATGCCAGCAAGGTTTTATGGTTTAAGACAAAAACCTGCAAAAAGCCAAAAAGAAAAACTAATTGAATAGTAATTAAGGAAGAATAAAATTAAAAATTAAAAAAGACAATTTTTAGTTTTCTCCAGAATCTGAAATAAAATAGCGGCGGACGTGAACTTTTTGCAAACAAGCTCAGTGGTCCCCAGAAACGTGTTTGATGGGTACACGAGTTCTTACTAAATTGGAAAAACACAACAAAGAAAACTAAACTAACGACGCAGTGTAGAAGAGAACAGAATTCTGCCAGTAACTGGGATCCTCGATATTATGGTGAGCAAAACACTACTATAATATACTAAATGATTCAACTTCTACAACTACTCTACAAATACTTAATTGCCGGTAGTCTCCTGCGTCTGCAAAGTATCCGCTATCTGCAAGAAAATGGCCTATTCCGGAAAAGGGCAGAGGTGGGTTGACACTATGTAGCACAACCGAAAAAACACTCCACGAAACTTTTCGTAGGCGGGCAATGAGCGGTGTAATTGTTTTGGCACTAATTAAAGATAAAAATAATTAGCGCGGCGAACTTAAAACGGGATTCAAAAAGGGGAAAAAATTACGAATTGGCGATAATCAGAACGGCGGAGCCAAGGACTTTTCTCGCGGTAAAATTCGAACTTTTTTGTCTTCCCGGTTAATCGTCGCTTTTAGATCGTAACTCTATTGAGTTCAAAACGCGTCTTTTCTTTTCGAGTGTCGAAGATCTTCCTTTTCGCCACCCCCTCGGTACCTCTCGGCCCCGAAAGGGTACTGCCGAAAAAATCGATACCACTCTGACCAGTGGCGATTATATGGCGCTTCGGACAGCGCGGGCATAAATTTAGTAAATGAGCATTTCTGAAAAATGTGCTGGAAAAAGAAAATTGAAAATGTGATCATTGGACAGAAGAAATGATGCTCTTCAAAATGACACCTCACACGACATAGTTTAATTGATAATTAAAGCTTTTTATTGAAATCAACCGTTAATTTCCTGGTTCAGTCAATTAAGACATTAATTGCTCGAATTTACAATCAAAGGATCAGAAATTAAAAGCTCTATCTGCTGAGAGAATAAGATTTTAATTTCAATGAACGATATTTGCAAAAACGCTTTAATTACCAAACTATTGTTTGGGTCACGTACAGGTCTGAAATTCTTTCAAGGGCCATAAACCATTAAAAGGGCGCCTTTGCCGGTCAAAAAAGAAGGGCAATTGTAGTGACCATGTTTTATGGCCGGAATTCCCAAGAAACTGTGAAAGTGCCTGTCCAACGCTAACAAAAGAAATGCTCTTGACGAAAATAAAAAATATTGCAAACACATGTGCATTTAGGGCCTCATGGGTCTGGTTTATTTAGAAAACCGAAAAATAGAAAAAACTTCCATAAGGTGAAAGCTTAAAAGCTTCGAAAAATGGCTTACAGAGCCGCCATGCTTCCACACATGAACTCATATGCAAACAGAGAGGTCAGTTTGCATAACAACCAGTAGGTAGTTGTTCAGGAACAGGGGCTTCTTTCAACAATTGATAGTTCCTTCGGGACGTATATGTTGATGGAATTTCTTCCGCCGCTTCGTCGATTGTAACTCCTTGTTTCTCCACTATCTTGGAAATTTTCTCCGTTTTTCTTCACACAGTGGCTTCTTCTACATGATCCCTTAAAAGCGGATCTTTCGTTTCTATATTTAGTTCTACAAAAGCTAGACTCGGATTTTTAAATTTTGACGACATTTTGACATTAAGCGTCAAACTGACATTAGCTGGTGGTTTTATTATTAATAAGAACTAATAATACGCCTGTTTTTTTGCGATCTTTTTCTAATGAAATAAGATGAGTAATGTGACGTCATATTGAACCCTCGCTGAACAGAGTATAGTCGTATTCCTGTTTGGATCGTCTGTTGTGAGAACTCTATTCCAGAGCCCTACACAATCTCCTTCCACTCCTTCCAGGCTCTATTGGCCCCCCCTGACGGTATGTAAGTCGTTCTCACCCCATACATATGGTGGGTAAGGGGCCTATCTATCATCCCCATAAGGTGCCGTTTTGGCACACAAGCCGTGAGCCCGGGAATTTAAGATTATGCCGCTCCAAGAGTGTGTTCAAGGAAAGTTGCTGGCTCTATTGCGCCCCCCTGACGGTATGTAAGTCATTCTCACCCCATACATATGGTGGGTAAGGGGCCTATCTATCATCCCCATAAGGTGCCGTTGTGGCACACAAGCCGTGAGCCCGGGAATTTAAGATTATGCCGCTCCAAGTGTTTGTTCAAAGAAAGTTGCTGGCTCTATTGCGCCCCTCCTGACGGTATGTAAGTCGTTCTCACCCCATACATATGGTGGGTAAAGGGCCAACCTATCATCCCCATAAGGTGCCGTTGTGGCACACAAGTCCTGAGAGCGGAGAATTCAAAATTATGCCCGTCGGAGTGTATGTTCAAAAGAAGTGGATGGCTCTATTGCGCCGTCTGACGGTATGTAAGTCGTTCTCACCCCATACATATGGTGGGTAAGGGGCCTATCTATCATCCCCATAAGGTGCCGTTGTGGCACACAAGCCGTGAGCCCGGGAATTTAAGATTATGCCGCTCCAAGTGTTTGTTCAAAGAAAGTTGCTGGCTCTATTGCGCCCCTCCTGACGGTATGTAAGTCGTTCTCACCCCATACATATGGTGGGTAAAGGGCCAACCTATCATCCCCATAAGGTGCCGTTGTGGCACACAAGCCCTGAGAGCGGAGAATTCAAAATTATGCCCGTCGGAGTGTATGTTCAAAAGAAGTGGATGGCTCTATTGCGTCGTCTGACGGTATGTAAGTCGTTCTCACCCCATACATATGGTGGGTAAAGGGCCAACCTATCATCCCCATAAGGTGCCGTTGTGGCACACAAGCCCTGAGAGCGGAGAATTCAAAATTATGCCCCTCGGAGTGTATGCTCAAAAGAAGTGGATGGCTCTATTGCGCCGTCTGACGGTATGTAAGTCGTTCTCACCCCATACATATGGTGGGTAAGGGGCCTATCTATTATCCCCATAAGGTGCCGTTGTGGCACACAAGCCGTGAGCCCGGGAATTTAAGATTATGCCGCTCCAAGTGTGTGTTCAAAGAAGGTTGCTGGCTCTATTGGGCCCCCCTGACGGTATGTAAGTCGTTCTCACCCCATACATATGGTGGGTAAGGGGCCTATCTATCATCCCCATAAGGGGCCGTTGTGGCACACAAGCCGTGAGCCCGGGAATTTAAGATTATGCCGCTCCAAGTGTATGTTCAAAGAAAGTTGCTGGCTCTATTGCGCCCCTCTGACGGTATGTAAGTCGTTCTCACCCCATACATATGGTGGGTAAAGGGCCAACGTATCATCCCCATAAGGTGCCCTTGTGGCACACAAGCCGTGAGCCCGGGAATTTAAGATTATGCCGCTCCAAGAGGGAGTTCAAAGAAAGTTGCTGGCTCTATTGCGCCCCCCTGACGGTATGTAAGTCGTTCTCACCCCATACAGATGGTGGGTAAAGGGCCAACCTATCATCCCCATAAGGTGCCGTTGTGGCACACAAGCCCTGAGCCCGGGAATTTAAGATTATGCTGCTCCAAGAGGGTGTTGAAAGATAGTTGCTGGCTCTATTGCGCCCCCCTGACGGTATGTAAGTCGTTCTCACTCCATACATATGGTGGGTAAGGGGCCTACCCATCACCCCATAAGGTGCTGTTTCGACATACGAACTCTAAACTGAGAAACTGCAGAATATGTTCCAGCCATACATTGTTACAGGATACTCTGCTAATGGAAATGCATTTATAACGCTTAAAACGACTACTTATGACTATATTTTCTGTAAAAACTATTATATTCAACTATTTTTACAAAAATAAATAAAGTTACTGCCTCTATTAACTTAAAATTATTGATATTAGCATTTAATAATATTTAAATAAGTATATAAAGAGCGAAAGATATCTGCGGACGCCACTGAATCTTCAGCCACGATCGGCGGAAAAGTTGCTGGCGGTGGCTGGGAGCGGGTGGACAGTATCACACCCGTCCATCCGAGCGCTCCGGACACAGACCATCTCGCAAAATCTTAACAAGCTAGAGTGAGATAGACTGATATTCCGAGCGCTCGGCATGTAATTACCGAACTCAACTTTAAGCCTAGTTCTCAGAGGTTTGTCATGTCGCCGCGACCAAGAACGCTCGACTGACAGGACGGCCCAATTCCCTCTTTTTCTGTTCCAGCGGCATGACGTCACACTAGTGCTCTGGTGAGATATATCATTAAGAGTTTATTCCGCGGACGCATAGTTTTTTGACATACGCTGTGCTTCTGTTTATCCTGTATTGGTTTAAATAATATTTTAGAAGTGTTGACAGGTATGAAATGGTCTATAAACTAGTAATAATACAAATAGTTATGATTTCAAAGGTAGCTTTATTACTTTGATGTAGACCGGGTTGCAAGTAACAATATTCAATACTTCATAAGCAACTACGAGTTTGGGATACTTACACTTATACTTAGCATATTAATGTACCTTCACATTGTCTTGATGTCTAGATAAGTAAGTATTGATTATAGTATTGATAACACTGCTACAAATACATAATGCCACTAGAAAAGATTTTCTGAATATTTTGAATAATGTTGTTCTCGTGCTTGAAGATCTCAGTGGCTTCATTAGTTAGTGTCGGATAATCCACTTCGTTGAAAATGATATAGCGACTTTATTTCAGAAAGAGTAGTCTGCTACTGCTGACTTCTTTGCTAATACCAGCCTGCAAACCTCATGGACCCAGCCCATCGCAGAAAACACTTGATAACAGAATCTATTTAATTAACAATTTATTTAAATTTTGGTATCTTGCGTCTCTCCAGTCCTCATAATTCAATGTAAAAGCGGCGTGCAATAAATATTGCTAGTGGTCCGTTGTTAATTGCTGGTTGATGCTTTAGAGCAAGAGCCAGCCGCCTAGGTACTTAATACTGAATGTAATACTTACTTATCCAAAAGTTAATTACGAAAGTTACGAAAGTTTCTTTCATAATCCTTTGCAGTATAATGCAAAGAGCATGGCATATTGCCGAGGTACCTGAATTGAATGTATCAGTTGGCTGGTAAAGGTGAATCCACTTGTTTCTTATTTTAAGTGAAAGAGTATCTTTTCTTTTTGTGAAAAAAATGAAAGGATCTTTGTCTCCCTTCTTTCTTCTACTTTAGTTTGTTGCTTTTACATTCAGGAACAGCACAAATCTGACCAGGTGTTGTGTACTCGTATGTTTACTAAATCACAACCCAATCGGCACAATCACAACAACAAGGGAAAGATTCAAAAATTAGAATACAATCATAAAAAAGAAACGAATAACCCGCGCCCGCGAATAATCATCGAGATGTCAAATCAAATATTCACAGCGTTTTCGGGTGACCCCCCTAGAGCGCCCTGAGACTATTTCCGTCCTTACATTCTTATTAAGAAAATAAATGACGTGAATAGTGTCAGAGCGCACGGGGCTCGGGAAATAATGACGTCATTATCGCTCCCAAGTCCGCACTAAGCTGACGTCACGAATTTGGGCTCATGTTGTTTAAATGGCAGTGGACCGTTCTGTACTGTTTACCGTCTTTGGCCGCGACACCCCTTCCTCAAAATTAATAATGTGTCGCTGTCGCAGATATTCTACTTGGATACTTGCCTGAATTGAACAGTTGAATTTGATTCGGTGTTGAATTTATTAGGAAATTAACCCCAGTGGGATGGCATATTTCAGCTTGTAAAGTTTGTTCCATTTTTAGTAAATTTTTACATTTTGTTATGCAAACTGACCTCTCGGTTTGCAATGAGTTTATGTGTGGAAGGATGGCAACCCTGTAAGCCATTTTTCGAAGCTTTTAAGCTTTAATCTTATGGAAGTTTTTCTATTTTTCGGTTTTCTAAATAAACCAGACCCATGAGGCCCTAAATGCAATAGTTTAGTAATTAAGGCGATTTTGCGAATATCGTTAATTGAAATTAAAATCTTATTCTCTCAGCAGATAGAGCTTTTAATTTCTGATCCTTTGATTGCAAATTCGAGCAATTAATGTCTTAATTGACTGAGCCAGGAAATTAACATTTAATTTCAATAAAAAGCTTTAATTGTCAATTAAACTATGTCATGTGAGGTGTCATTTTGAAGAGCATAATTTCTTCTGTCCAATGATCACATTTTCAATTTTCTTTTTCCAGCACATTTTTCAGAAAAGCTTATTTTCTGAATTTATGCCCGCGCTGTCCGAAGCGCCATATAATCGCCACTGGTCAGGGTGGTATCGATTTTTTCGGCAGTACCCTTCCCGGGATGAGACGTACCGAGGGGGTGGCCGAAAAAAGAAGAAGATCTTGGACTCGAAAGAGAAAGACGCGTTTTGAACTCTATAGAGTTACGATCTAAAAACGACGATCCAACCGGGAAGACGGCAAAGTTCGAATATTACCGCGAGAAAAGTCCTTGGCTCCGCCGTTCTGATTATCGCCAATTCGTAATTTTTTCCCCTTTGTGAATCCCGTTTTTATGTCCGCCACGCTAATTATTTTTATCTTTAATTAGTGCCAAAACAATTAATCCGCTTATTGCCCGCCTACGAAAAGTTTCGTGGAGTGTTTTTTCGGTTGTGCCATATAGTGTCAACCCACCTCTGCCCTTTTCCTGAATAGGCCATTTTCTTGCCGATAGCGGATACTTTGCAGACGCAGGAGACTACCGGCAATTAAGTATTTGTAGAGTAGTTGTAGAAGTTGAATCATTTAGTATATTATAGTAGTGTTGTGCTCTCCATTGTAACGAAGTTTTTCCCTAACTCACAGGTAAAGACGTCACAATTAACATTTTCTTTATATTTCATCACCCAACTCATTACAACACCTTTTATTTAAATAAAAAAACGGGAATTCCCCATATAAAAGCAAAAGCAAAGGCCAAAACGGCCGTAGGTCCGCGAGTGCGCCCATAGATGGCGCCACCTGTTTGTCGCGCTTAACAAGCCGACAGAATTTATAAAGACTAGTAAAATAAGTCGATGGTCAAAGGTCGTCGACGGTCGAAGGTCGACAGTCGTGGACGGTCGATCAAATGGGAGGACTCAATGAGTTAGTACCGGATATCTGACCTAGGGGGCCGACGTTGTTGCTTCACGTTTCGGCTCCTGACGTCATGCTAGGGTCTTACGACACAAGAGGGGTGGGTTTGTGATTTCCCGGTGTAGTTGGAGTTGTCGTTCTCCACCGGAGTACCTGGGACGTTCAAGTGACGCAGGTGCCATGCTGATTCTGACCGCGTTCATTTTGTTCATCACAGGGTGCGTTCATATGTAACCCGGGAAAATCGCTAACACACCGCTTCTTTCGAATCCGATTTGGGACCTATACCGATCTTCAAAGCCAGCCTGGATGTGAATAAACCGAAACCGACTATATCCGATTCCGAATTATAAAGTACGCCTCCTCCGAAACTCCAGTCCCAGTGGTCCCAAAGCTCCGTTACCGTTTTATATTGTTGTTACTGCTTGTACGCAATATTGAAGTTTCCGATCCAGTACAGAATGTACTGGTTTATTACCGAAACCTGCCGTTTTCCCTGGTTCATCAGAATTTCGTCTACTAAGTAACTAACTGTTGCTCCCCCCTCTCGCTGTTATTAATTTCATAGTTTTAGGATGTGTTCGTATGTAGTTATAGAGAGTCACTAACAGTCGTAGTATTAGCAGGTGTTTGGATGTTGTTTTACCGTAGTTTAATAGACACCCTATTATTGTTCCTTACCCCTGGTGTTTTAATCTAAAAATCCCTGGAATATTTCTCCCCTGTTTAAAAGCTACCTTGTAGGCAATCGCGGTCCCTTTGTCGCTTAATAAATATCAAAGGGTGGCGCCCGAGACTCAACGAATTAAGTATCAGCGGACCTGAGAAAGGGCGTCGCACCATAATATCGAGGATCCCAGCTATTGGCAGAATTCCTTTTTCTTCTACACTGCGTCGTTAGTTTAGTTTTCTTTGTTGTGTTCTTCCAATTTAGTAAGAAATCGTGTACCCGTCAAACACGTTTCTGGGGACCACTGAGCTTGTCGCGAAGAGTTCACGTCCGCCGCTATTTTATTTCAGATTCTGAAGAAAACTAAAAATTGTCTTTTTTAATTTTTAATTTTATTCTTCCTTAATTACTATTCAATTAGTTTTTTTTTTGGCATTTTGCAGGTTTTGTGTTAAACAATAAAACCTTGCTGGCATCCCAAAAATTATAAATTTTACATTATATAAATCAGCGACCTAAGGGACGATAGATCCTTTCGAAGAGTTGGGTCCCCCTTGCAGCGTAGTAAAAGAGATTTGACACACGAAGATACGTTGGACTTAGAACATCCACGTAGTCGAATCTCCGCAGACACGGCGGCAACACGGCAGCAGCCGCAAACACAGCCGCCCCCCACGCAACCACCGATTATAAACGAATACGATTATTATCATTAGCGGGGGGGACACTGCGCGACAATTTCAAACAGTATATTTTTTTTTCTTTATTGAAATTAATTATTAAACCAATTGAAAATAATAATAAATAATAATAAATACATAAAATAAAATAATAAAACAGGAAGACGGAAGAGTTCGAATTTTACCGCGAGAAGAAGTCAGTCCTGGGCACCGCCAATTCGTAATTTTTTCCCCTTTTTGAATAACGTTTTAAGTCCGCCGCGCTAATTATTTGTATTTTGAATTAGTGCCAAAACAATTAAACGCTTATTGTCCGCCTACGACAAGTTTCGTAGAGTATTCTTTCGGTTGTACCATATAGTGTCAACCCACCTCTGCCCTTTTCCTGAATATGCCATTTTCTTGCAGATAGCGAATACTTTGCAGACGCAGGAGACTACTGGCAATTAAGTACGGCGTGTTCATTATAAAACTTCATCTAGCAGGCTATGACCTTTTGACAGAAAAGGATGACTTAATCAAAGTAAATGGACTTTTGTTTGTCTATCCTTTTCCTTTGAAATTTCACAGCCAACTAGATGAAGTTTTATAAGGAACACCCCGTATTTGTAGTTGTAGAAGTTTAAACATTTAGTATATTATAGTAGTGTTTTGCTCAGCATAATATCGAGAATCCCAGCGACCTAAGGGACAACAAAATACATAGATCCTTTCCGAGAGTTGGGTAATAATTTAAATTTTAATAAATTTATAATATTTTTTTTATGTAGATAAAAATAAGTAAATCTTAAATGGCATAGATGTCCATCCCTCATAGTTACCTACCAAAAATAGGCTAGTTTTTTTTATCTGTAAATGTTTTTATCTGTCACCGTCAAAAGCTTGAATGACGTAATTAAAAGAAACGGCCACTTGATTTAATTCAAGAAAACGCATTTTTCGAAAGCTTTAGGTATAACTTTTTCCTACCAGCTTTTTTCCTAGCAGCTGGTAAAGTCGCTTTGCCGCACGCATTTGCACTTTACGCACGTGTGCGGTAACAGTATATTACGTAATAAGGGTTGTAAGAAGCTTATTACGCATAAATGGAAAGTTTGTCCTTGTAGTATTTCCATTAGTACGTAAATGCTTTACAACCCGCATTTCGTACTATACTTTATCTACGAACCTACAAGAATAGGCATTTTGAAACTATTACAAATAAATGTTAACAAATCAGATAATTGATTAAAGTTCATTTTGACACCTAGCCGAAATTAAAATTACGAATTGGTGGCGAGTAGACTGTTGCTAGACGATGTGTGAATGAGGCCACCCGGCTGAGGGTCTTGCACGTAGTCTGTTTCAGCCATATAAACAATAATTGTAATATAATTATAACGTAACATTAAAAAGTTCAGCCTGAAAAAGTCCGGCTCAATGGCAACAAAAGCGCATGCGCGGCTGGCAAGCTCCGCCCCTTAATTTTGAAAAATCGACGATGCCAAGCTTTATGTTTTATTAAGTTTTCGCCGAAATATAAAATATCTAATAATGTATTATATCTTATATCAATACAAAAAAATACTAAGAGTTATTTTTAGTTTCTAAAATGTTTGAGCTGTTAGTTAACTTAGCAAATTAGCAGGGTGTGGTGTAAGAAAAAACTAAAAACTCATAATTTATTTAAAATAAGGTTCTGTTCCATTCCTGAATATAATTTACACATGACAATGCTGTAATGCTTTCAACGTCATTTGCTGTTGCCCTAATTTTTTTTTTGGCAGGTACGCGCGTAACATTTACACATTAATCAGTTGATATTGATAATAAAACCATAATAATAAGTATAATAATGTAATTTAATTTAATAAATTATAATCATAAAACCTCAAAAAGACCCAATACTCACCATTTTCATGATCAGAAAAAGTCTAATCATCCTACAAAATATTGGCGCCTTTCCTTGTCTTGGCTTACAAGTCAGGTATCAAGAAATCAATACACAATACACTTGATAGTCTTGGTGTTATTGCAGGACAAAGTATTTGAACCTACGCGATCTTTGACGGGAACGGTCCACTTTCACTACCACCAAGCGATGTTGCAAGCCGCCCGATGAGTATTTATTACTTATTACACTAATTTGTTTTAAAATAAATACGAGCCTATAATAAAAAAAAACAAATATTCGATCTTTCGTTATTATAAATTTTTTGTTCATGCAAAAACTACTCAGAGTTGACCTAACCTCAAACTTTGGTTCTTCTAAAGTTTTCGGTAGACTGCTCTGTGCGCTGCGACATTACTATCATCCTTTGTTTTCCAATTTCGAATAGAAGGATGAGAATACTCCGAGAGCGCTCTAAGGCGTCCGGCCAAAAACGCCATTTTTTTTGTGGGCGTGTCCTCCGCATGCGTCTTGCGCAGAAGAATGTGCGCATTAGCAAGCAGTGAGCCTAATCTTGGTTTCCATAGGTCACTAGAAGCTGCACTTTTAATCCGTGGGGAAAGATTGACGTTCGTAGTATATTAACTAGTACGAACATGGGTTCGCCGTGCGTAAGGAGCTCCTTACTAGTGCAGTAGAGCGTGTGTTATTTGCTATTTACTTATTAGTCGTAGATAGTAGTATATTACGTAATAAGGAGTGTAAGAAGCTTATTACGGACAAATGGAAAGTGTGCGCAGGACGCCGCGCAGCGGCTAGTGCGTATTAGTGTGTGCGTTATTAGGAATAGACATTTTGAAACTATTACAAATAAATGTTTACAAATCAGAAAATTGATTCGTTGAATTTAACAGCTACCCGCCATTAAAATTACGAATTGGTGGCGAGTGGACTGTTGCTAGGCGACGCGTGAATGAGGCCACCCGGCTGAGGTCTTTACATGTACGTTTGGTTCAGCGTGCGTAAGGAGCTCCTTACTAGCGAAGTAGTGCGTGTGTTATTTGATATTTACTTAGTAGTCGTAGATAAAAGTTTTTATTTACAACCATATATGTAATGCTATCATTACAAACGTCATACAACAGAAAATTGCCTAAATTAATAAGATAGCGCTCCGCATATTTTATTACTAAGAACAGGCGCGTCTTCAATCCATATGGAGGCTTCGTTATCGTGGCAACCGATAAACAAAATCGCCTTATCTTTATTTACCGGTAAATAACCGATAGATATACCAGTAACTTACCGATAAATAAATAATTATTTACCGGTAAATAATCGGCCATAACGTTGTCATTATACACCGCTTATGTTCAATTGTTTTATAAGCAAAACAAGAAATTCTACTTTACAGTCATTTTGCTGGCCTTTAACCGTCCCTATTAAAGCTAGTAGTGGAAAAATAGTATACACACCTCGGTAGGAAGTTTCCTTACCGTCTCGAGATTTTATAGTTCATCTCGATGCTGCGCGTCTCGATAAACTGTCAAATTTCTCAACAGTAATGAACGACTTCCCACCCCGGTATGTAATATACTGTTACCGCACGCAAATTTAAAGAACTATACTAGGGAAGACGAAAAAACTTAAGAAAAATTGGCTCGTAGGAAAAATATTGTACCTAACACGCGCGGGAAATGCTCTACCGCACTCCGCTACGCGTCGTTCGGTCATTGCAATCAGCGTGGTAGATAATCAGCAAGCAAGGTAATAGTAATTTACCTAACAAGTGCGGGAAGTGATGCTTTACCGCACGCTGATTGCAATGCGGTCAACACACCAATCAAAAAGTCAGAGTCAAAATCACAGCAATGATTTGTTTTTAATTTTAATTTTGCTCTTTAACTCGAGGTGAGACTTGTGAGATACATTTCCCTTGTAACCCTAATTTGTGCAATTTTTATACAGCCGTGATGAAATTTAAGTTGAATTAAACGAAACGTCGGCGATGAGTTCGTAGTTTTTTGACTTCTTGTCCCAATCCGCCAATTTTGGGGACATCTTGCTACTCCATATTGGTAAATCTCCATATTGGTGAAAAACAGTCTGTCAATGCCATGCTAAGCGCCATCACGGGAAACGTCGGATGTTTATTTTATCATAATAGGAGTGATAGTCTACACTGCAGATTTTCTTTGCATACGTTAACTTTTTTCGAGCTATTTCAGCAGCCGCGACAGATAAATCTAGTTTCAAGGTGGCGTCTTAATGGGCATTAAAATGCGCAACTTTTCCTAATGTAATCGATCCTTACTCGTTCGGAGATCCCAATAGTGAACATTGTAAAAGTGACCACCCTGTATAGAAGAGCATGATGAAATAAATGAGAATGGGGGAATACTTTACCATTTCGCCACAATTAAAGTAATTTAATTTTGAATAAATTATCCCATCTTCAACAAACTCCTTATGGAAAGTAAACTGCAATAAAATTGTGGTTAAACAAATTTATTTTTTTCTTATAAGTTCTTGTAATAAAATAACTGTAACTTGTAATAAAAATAATAAATAATAAAAAATTAAATTGGTTTACAACTTGCCTAACAAAGCCCGGTTTTACACCTAACGTTTAAAACCACGCCTACTTAGTGAGATATCCTAATGGGACGTATTTTGCACGTGGCTATTGTTTACGATAAATTATTCAAATATTGGGTAGCTTAAGCTTTAAAAGGACCGATTTTATTCATTTAAATTTGAACTGCGTTTTAGCTTCGGATCTGTCAAAATTATTGTTTTAATTTCGGGTGGGTTTAAACTGAGCTATTAAATCGGGCATAGATGGTAAGAATTATTACATTAATTTCAAGGCCTCGAGCGCAGCTTGCAACTTGGATACCTCTACATTCGTTTCCAACAGCTTCTCTGTGTTTGCTTGCTGAACTTCGGGGGGAACCTGAAAATAATACTTTTTTGTTTAGTTCAGTTGTATAGCAAGACATTAGTTTCGTATTATTTCTAATTCGGTGCGTTTAGTTCCACACTAAACACTGACAGCAATGCGTTTACAGCTTCATAAACGCATCTTTATAGTTGTTTTAGCTCTGAAATGGGTGTTCAATTAGAAAAAAAAGTATTTTTGCCTTGTCTTGACTTTTTGACATCCATGAAATATTTGTATTGAATATTTCTTTAGAACAATAGAGAGAAAAACTATAAACGTTAAACCGTTTATTATTTTTTTCTAGCTGCTTTAGTTTCAGAATTAATCCAACTTTTCTATTAAACAATTACTTTCAACAACTGATGAAATGATCAATACAAAAAAAAATAGTTTCTTATAACTACAAAAAGGGATACCGTGACCAAAGAGTTTGATTCCAAACAGTCAGGAAAGCATCTGGATGTAGAGCATACCTACGTAAGGCAAATACCTATTTTTGAGGAGAAAATTGGCATCGCTGTAAGCAGAACCAGTAATACGATAAAAATGAAAGAGCTCAGTGACAACTTAAATGTCAACGCTAAAAATTGGGTGTTTAGGACATAAAACCACGAAAATTCACAGATAAAATTTCGTGGCTACTAAGATGCTTTAAAATGCTGAATGGGAAATACCTGCTTAATTATTAATAATCCGGGATCTTTTATGGTATAATTTTGTGTCGCTCTAAAAGAAGCTTTGGGGATGGTAAATATTATGTCTGTTAAAAAAAAAAACAGTTTTTTCTTGAAAAAATTTACTGTAGGTGATAGATTATACGTACCTCTTTCATATTAAGTGCGGATGAATGCACTTTTTTTTATAATTAAAAAAAATTTTACTCATTTTGGTAAGTTCGATTACGTTGGAAATAACTTTGATTACGTTACAAAAAAAACATTTTTTCTAATTTTGACATATAAAGTGGCACTTTTCAATACTGATGACAGTGACGTAACGTCCTACTTTTCGTAACTAGTTACGAAAAGTAAAATCTTTCGTAACTAGTGATGAAAAGTTGGTGTCACCACCAGTTGCAGGTTTCGGCTGTGGCACACCGTTGCTATAGTTTTACGGTATTAAGTAGATACAAAGTGGTTTAAAAGTAAATATAGAAGTTTAATAATAATAATTCTCTCTCTCTAAGTAGGTATTTGTAGTCAAAATTTGAAAAAATCTTGTATGAAACACGTGACGAAAAACCTTTTTTGTGTATCTCATTCAAATTGCGGGAACTCGCTGCGCTCGTCCCGCAAACATTCATTCGTTACACAAAATCGGACTTTTCGTAACTGGTTACATAAATAGCTATTTTCTTGAAAAAGGTGACTGCAGGTAGTAGATTAAACTTACCGCTTTCATATTAAGTACGAGTAAATGTTCTTTTGGAAGATCTGAAAACAAAAAATTTAAAAAAAATTACTGAAGGAAAAAAGTTACAACTGTATAAAAACTGCGATAAATGCTGACATTTCTTGTCAATCTTGACGTTTCTTGTCAATTGTCGAACAAGACGAATATGCAACGTTGCCAAATCTTACGTAAATGAAGAAAAAAAAAGGAATACCTCAACTAATCTAAACTGCCCTATCTCAACCAACCAATGAACTTGTAGCGGCCCATTAGGTTATTCGTTCAATGAAATTGAACTAACCAGAACTAAGCTGAGCTAGGCTAAACCAATCTGAGCTAAGCTGAACTAACCAAAACTAAATTTAAATAAATATAGGATTAGAGAAATCTGTTTCCAGACACGTGGGTTGGGCTCAAAGCGGTCTAGGTTACCCACGTAGTGTCGGGTTGGTGTCTATCTAAGACCACCGACCGACTAAAACTCCTTCCCTCTCTTCCCGGAACTTACTTCGGGGAAGACCATTTAGCGCATTTCCTTTTCTTTTTCATAAAATTATTTCCTTTGTATGACCGTTTTGATGAATGTGTAGATTGAGGACCAGTTCTCTTTGTTCTTGATTATTTGAGACACGATGCTTGTCTGGGATATATCGTCCTTCACTTCCCTTCTCATTTGCTCCCTTTCCTTCGCCCATCTTATGCAGTCGAAAAACGTATGGAAGGCGTCGTCCTTCGAAAAACCTAAACGCAAGTAAACCTGAACTAACCAAACCAAAGGAAAAACAACTGAAGTCACCTAAACAAAGGAAAAAACAGAACTGAACTAACCTGAACTAACATAACTAAGCTTCGGAAAATATGCACTGAAAAAACTGAAAAATATGCGCATAGTTATGCTAAATATTTAAATGCAGTTTTTTGGTCGAAATATACCCTAGATTTGAATATGTGCATATAATATAATAATATATAATATGTATTATATCAATGTACAATGTGTTTGTGTATTGTGTATAAACTTCATAATTCCAAGTTTTTTATTCTCATAATAAAATTTCGTTTGTTAAACGATATATTAATTGCTTAAGTGCTAATTAAACTAAAATTATATTATTTAGTATTGTTAGTGCTATTTTATTATTTAGAAAATACAAAATTGTTTACAAATGAAAATTACCGGTTAAAACTTGATTATAATAATATGTTTTTTAAAATTTTCTACTAAGAATGTTCTTAGTAGTGTGTCTCTACAAGTGGAAATTGTTCTTTAATTTCTTGGGCTACCAAATTTAATCCATGGGCCAAACATGTCAAGTGTGTCATGTCATTAAATTTGGGTAAAAACATTTAAGCTTTAGAGCAGATTTTATCATATAAGAAGCCCAACCTAACAAAAATTTTTCGAACAGTAACCAAACACAAAATTTTTCGTCGAACAAATTTTGTTTTATAGCCGGTTAAACAATCAGAGCAGCTTGGCTGGGCGAGGGTTGTTAAGAAAATAAATATATTTTTGCCGCACCTAAAACATCTGTCATATTTTATTTCGAAATTTTAAACCGGAGACCCGAAAACCGTGTCATATTTTGACCGTTGTAGAAAAAGTATTTTTGGGGAATGGCAAAAAAATGCGAAAATATGTAATTATTTAACAAATATGCGGATTCAGGTAAGTAACGTTAAAATATGCAAAAAAATGCATTGCGCATATTCCCCGAAGCTTAAACATAACCAACAGAGCCCACATTTATATGCAGCAATCAACATGTTCCGTAATGGTTCTAAAGAGCTGCTGAGATAAAAATCAGACGCGGCCCTAACGGGCAGCCCTAAAAGACAACTACAACTGAAATGATCAAACCAAAGGAAAAGCATAACTGAACTAACCAAAGAGAAAGTAAAACTGAACTAACCTAACACACTTAATGTGTAGCAAGCAAAAAGCTTTATAGCGACCCTAAAGGGCCGCTGCAACAAGAGGCAAAGGCGGCCCTTACGGGCCCCCATAAAAGACAAGTAAGACTGGACTAATCAAATCAAAAGAAAACATAACTAAACTAACCTAACCAAAGACCAACAAAACTGAACTAACCTGAACTAACCAAAATCAAAGTAAAACTGTATTAACCTAACCAACAGGTCGAAAGGCACGGGCCGCCGTAAAGAACCGGTTTAGTTTAACTGAACTAACTAAACCAAAGGGAAAACATAACTGAACTAATCTGAATCAACTTAACCAAAGGCAAAGTAAAACTGAACTAGAGTTTTACTTTGCCTTTGGGCCGCGCCGCCTGAACTTAGGGACCATTGCGGGTTCTGATGCATACTAACCGCTTCCAAAAAGGCCTAGTTCTGGACATTGAGAGAGGACGTAATATGTGTGCTTTGTGTCTTTTCTAATATGATGGAACTGCAGATAGCGGGTGTAGGACAATTAAATAGCTACTTCACAGTTGCGAATGCGCCAACGTTTCGATCTTTATTTAGATCTTCTTCAGGGCTTAATTCGGTTTGAGAAGCATGTCACCTAAGCTATATTATAAGATATAATAATATATCTTTTACCGGACATAACATAAAAACAATGATTAATCCACAAACAGGCAACGACCACATGAGTTCAGGACAAAACGAAACATCAACCGCCAGGGACAAAATAAACGATGGAATATTCTTAATTTCGTAATTCCATCGTTTATTTTGTCCCTGGCGGTTGATGTTTCGTTTTGTCCTGAACTCATGTGGTCGTTGCCTGTTTGTGGATTAATCATTGTTTTTATGTTATGTCCGGTAAAAGACATACATATAGCTTAGGTGACATGCTTCTCAAACCGAATTAAGCCCTGAAGAAGATCTAAATAAAGATCGAAACGTTCGCGCATTCGCAACTGTGAAGTAGCTATTTAATTGTCCTACACCCGCTATCTGCAGTTCCATTGAGAGAGGAACTGGCAACCCAGCTGGTCGAGACGAGTGTCAAAACCTCAAAACAAAACACCCGATATTAGTAATTTATTGATGCCAAAAAAAGTACAATTTTCTTTAATTATTAAAACAAAAACACACATTTACCACCACTTAATATGAAAGAGGTAAGGTTAGTCTATTACATGCAGTAATTAAAGAAAAATCAGCTATTTTGAAAGTACCTAATCAATGTTATTTTGAATGTAATCGAAGTTGCCAAAATAAGTAAAATTTTCTTAAATAATTTTAGAAAAGTGCATTTATCCGCAACTAATATGAAAGAGGTAAGCTTAATCTATCACCTGTAGTAATTTTTTTCAAAGAAAACCAGTTTTTTTTGAACGGACTTAAAGTTTACCTTTCCCGAAGCTTTAAACGGAAATAACCTATTACATCCGAATATATCTTCAATATTTTTGAACACTCAAATTGTACCTTTATTATTGCTTATACTGCTGTAGATAAAAATACAAACTTCTACCATAATAGTATAATAAAGGGTATTATGCAAACGTGGACCAATGAATTAAAAAAAAAAGACATACCTTTGACGCATAATTTGGCACGTTCATATCCTGCTCCAGCTTCTGCCTGGTGGACTGCAAGAAGCCGAGCTTCTTCTGAACCTTCTGAATCTCCTTCGCTGGGTCAATCAAACCCTTCAGTAATAGATGAACTTCGCATTTATCAGAAACGGTTATAATAGTACAACCGTTTGGAGGAACTTCGTTCACCGGCGTCTTGGAACAATAGGCCAAGGTTTGCAAGGCGGAGGCGTATCTTTGAAGAATATCACTGGTCGCTTCATCAGTAGAATGTAGATATGCTACAAAGTAAAAATTGGTAAGTTTAAATACCGTCCACGGAAAATAATTCATGGTAATAATATAAAAATGTTCACATTAATGGGATGTGAAATATAGCGTCTCTGTATCAGGTAAACTCCTAAGAAAAAATATCGATACGACAAAGTTTTCCGTAATTTTTAAGGCGTTGTATCTCAGAAACCACTTACGTTAGCCTTATATTTTAAAAGGCTCTGAAAGACCGTTTTTTCTAGAATTAACGTGGGTCAAACTTTAATTAAACCATTTTTGTCCACGACCACTTAATAATATACTGATATTCAGCTTGTTGACAAAAGTTAAATAGGGCTCATATAGCGTCAGAGGGATATATGAGTTGAAACTGCGGGAATATTATTTCCGCTCGCCATTTAAGTTATACATGTTGCCTTGGCAACCAGTAGGAGTAGGCAACAATGCAATATCAAAAGCCGCAGCGTAAAAAATGCTCTGGTGGCACCGGTTTTGACATCAAACGCGAGTTTCACATTTCAATAATTTTATTTACACTACCTATAGATTTTATAATTTGTAATTAATAGACAAAGGCCGTGGACAAAGTATAGTATTATACTCGCTTTTTATGGCCATTATTCCCACGGGAGACTTCGTCCTAAACGTCCCCTTAAGGAAATAATGGCTATCATTAAAAGCTCATTCAATAATATACTATTATTAATGCTATACGGGGCAAGAAAAAATGCACTGCAAAAATATAAAAATTTATCCCACTGCAATTGATATGTACGCTAAATCTTAACTTCGTTGTTACGTCATTTAAATCTAATTTAAAAAATTTAAAAATAATCTAAAATAAGTTAAAAGATACAAGCAAATATTAATATCTATAATAAATGTCTAAATTGTTCTTCCTTGACTTCCAGACATTTATGTACTCGAGTACAGTATAGTCTTTCAAGAGTTAGGACTGAACCCCATAGGACCTGCCTCCCGAAAAGATATTCCACACGATTTTGTACTTTTTCGCTTTTCTCTCAATCATGGAACACACCTAAGCGGCCAACTCCATGGTCCTAACTGCCTCAGCCATCGGTCATCAAAAATCGTCTTATAGAGACATTAACACAGCTTCCAAGCGATCACTTTATGTTACAAAACTGACTAATAAAAAAAAATACAAATTTCATACCAAAAAAATAACAAGCTTAAGCTCTTTTTAAACAGGACGATGCAATGGCCATTAATTCCCTAAGGAAAAAGGAAGGGTATTATTCCCACCAGCGGAAAAGTTTTAAGAGAATTACAGAAATAGTATATTGTTTCATAAGGAGCGAAAGTGTCATTTTTCTGGCGAGGCTGGGCAGTTTGGCGGACTCACTACGTTCGTCCGCCAACACGGACGAGCCAGGAAAGTCACTTTAGCTCCGAATAAAACATATTATTTTTTCTCCAAACCTTTGAATTATATTGTAATTAGTACTAATAGACATGTAGTCATCTTACCTGCCCGTCGCCGGCAGGTAAAGTCTTTTCACGCCGCCCGTCACCGGCAGGTAAAGTGACAGCCACCAATGTCAAATCCTCTTTCAATCATCGAAAACGTACGGTAATACCCATAGGTAGCATACATTGCGTTTCGATATTAAATTGCTACTACAATACTTATTTTCATAAAAATATTTGTTACCTTATTGGACTTTTCTGGTAATAATTCTAAGAAAGATTCAACTCAAAACATAGAAAGTGAAATGAAACCAGCGCCTATGTATTGTCGGTTTAGATCAAGCAGGCATACGGAGTCAATGCAGCCAATGAGCAGTCACTTGCGAGTAACGAGGGTAGTCAGTTGAAGTTGTTCATGATGATTTTATATTGTTTTTAGATGCTTAAATATACTATTTTTGGTTTCACTAAATTAACTATAGATTATATTCGATGTGTCATAGCGATAGCAAAGCTAAAAATATTGCACATAATTCAAAAGCAAGTGAAAACATTTTATTTAATGTCATTCTATGAGTAAAGTACATCACTGATTGACGTGGACAAATTACGCGCTTTCAAAAATATCATCAGCTGTGTCTGTGTATATTTAAATATTTGTAATTAGATAAGCTATGTTTCTACGTATATCCTACGTGTTTTCAAGAAAACAAGAAGGTCTTTATGTGAACAATAATATTCAATTAAATATCAATAATAATTATGTATATGGGACATTCCTCCAACATGAAAGTAAGCGCGGTTATGCGGAGAAATCTTAAAGTCTTCCGTAACGCGATGGTTAGAGCGACTGACTTTTATCCTGGCGGTCAAAGTTCGAATCAGGTTCAATCTGGCTTTTTTTTTAAATTAGAATTTTATTATTCTCCGTTTATTTTATTGCATTTTTTAAATAATTATTGTCATCGTCTCTCTATAATATTATATTCAATAAAAAATTAAATAATTTTTTTAACTGCTGTAAAGGAATTATAGGTAATTGCTTTTCGCACAAATAAATCGCAACTATTAGTTTCAATGGCTGAATTCTGAAACAATAAGTTTACTTCCAGAGAGGCCCGTGCTAATTTATTATTATATTATTAATAAATATAAGTAACTATAAACTTCGCATATCGCATCGCAATGTTCTTGAGCGGCAGTAAAACCTTTACCTGCCGGCGACGAGCGGCAGGAAAAAAACTTTACTTGCCGCCGGGATGACAGTAAGGAAATGAAGTGTTTTACCTTCGCCTGTTGTGTCAAATAAAGTAGCAATTTAATGACGTTTGGAGAAAAATGTAATTTTCTTAAAACAATTCGAACGAAGCCATACCTGCAACCACGACTCTCATTTTAAAAGAAGATTTAGAGTAACTACTCTAGAGTTCTCTGAGAGTACTTAAATTCTTTGGTGCTTCAATGAAGTTAGCAACAATCGCTACACCTAAAGTGATATCTAAATTGAACTTTAATGGGATTCATTTTTTGCCTTCACAATAGAGAATCGTGAATTAAAAAATAACTTTACCGGGAATCGCTCTTCATGTGTGTTTTTTTCAAGTACAATATATGAATTGTCCCAAACTTACCTTCCGTCTTCATCTTGTTGGGTAAGTTGTAATCGCTCCTGGTGGACCTAATGGCTTTGGCCACTTTCTGCACAAATTCGACTTCCTTCTCAATGCGGTCGTTGATGTAATTTCTCTCGGCATCCGGGAAAGAATCTACGCAGATGCTCGGAACGTGTTCGGTTAGTTGTCTGGGCCTCGGCAATCGTTGATAAAGCTCCTCAGTGATAAAAGGCATGAAAGGCGCGAGTAATCGAAGGCCGATGTGCACGGCGCGGTACAACGTTACCATGGCCGCCTGTTTGGCTTGCGCATCGTTGCCAGTGAATATCGGCTTGAGATATTCCTAAAAATAGTTATGCCGTTATGCCACAAGTTCCGTTTAAACTCTAGTTTGAGGTTAAAGTTTTTGACAGATAAAAAGTCAAATGCAGCGGAACTCAAAAATCTTTCAGAATTTTTTTCCACATCAATCTGTGGATCTCTGATTAACCCTTCGATATTTACAAAAGAGTTAATTTTTCTTCGCCTCAGTGGATCTGTCTGATTTGTAGCCATTTATAGGCAAAATGGCACGAAGGTGGCCCACTTTTATAGAAAAAACTAAATAATATTACGCCCGACCGTCGGTCCACAGAGATTAGGGCCGAAACGGCAACGCTGACTGCCGACCCAGGGAACCCATCTAGACTAAACGAGAACCGGAAACAGTCGCCTCCGTTCTCGAAAGTACTAGTAAATAAGCGAAATAAGCGAACAGTGCGAATTGTTAGTGGAGAGTAATAGTTGTTTTAATCGTGTTGTAATAGTTAAAAGTAAATAAAAGTGTGTACGTTAAATTATTGGAACCAGTATCCCGTAGCAACTGCTGTTAGAAGTGGGATAATTTTCGTTAAATTTGTGACTGTACGGACAAAGGAGTCGTCGCGTGCGTGGAATTTTACGTGGTAAGGACAGTGCAAGATTAAAATCATGGATGAACAACTGGCAGCACTTATGGAAATGTTGAAGAAGGACAAAGCGTAACAAATGAAATTTTCTGGAAAAACAAGAAAAAAAAAGGCAACTTGAAAAAAAGGAACAAGAAAAACAAAGGCAGCTCGACCAAGAGGAACAAAGAAATTTTCTGGAATAACAAGAAAAACAAAGGCAACTTGAGAAAAAGGAACAAGAAACACAAAAGCCAACTTGAGATAAAGGAACAAAGAAAAAATCAAGCTGCTCTGTTTCAAGCATTAACGGATGGTCGACGCGAGTTGCAAGAACTTGTCTCAACCAAAATGACTGAAGTCAAACATGACGTAGATCAAGTCATACAAGCGTGGATCAAGTCAAACAAGACGTGGTTCAAGTCAAACATGAAGTAGAGATGAAAATGACGGAGTTAGAACGGTGGCGGATCTGGGAAACACGTCGCAGTGGGCCAACTTCAACCGTTGAGGGACTAAACTTTACTAGGCCTCCAGTGTTCGACGGCACTACTTCTTAGAGCATTTGTTTGGTTTATAAGGAGTCAGACTTCACCACGACGACAATCTGGCGGACTGACACATCAGCCGGAAAACTAAAACCAGTCAGTATGAAGGGGCGAACGCTGACTGGGCCCACGGAAGCCAGTCAGCGTTCGGTTCTTCACACTGACGGCCCCCAGGATCATTAGGATTGGACAGCTTGGAAGAAGCCTCACCATCCCTCGCAAGATTGCACATCGTCCAGGCAGATCTCATGGTAACGCAGATGCATTATCACGCAGACGTTGTAAAGGGGAATGTCGACAGTGCCAACGAGTAGAACAACGAGAAAGACCAAGCATTCTTAGGAGAACCAGGATTGACGTCGACGAACATTGGACATGTGAAGAAATGAAGGTCGAACAAACAACCGATAATGCTGTGGGGGGAATAGGTCAATGGAAGTTGGAAAATCAAAGACCTGATTGGAAGGATATAGCAGATAAGACCCTGGAAGTAAAACCTATGTAGCTCAATGGGATTCCTTGGCGATTCAGAATGGTTTACTGAAGAAGACTTCAGTTTACTAAAGAGGGAAAGCCGAGAGGCAACGCCGAGCGCCGACCGCGACTTTATCTAGACTAAACGAGAACCAGGAACAATCGCCTCCGTTCTCGAAAGTACGAGAGTGTGTTGAGGCCGGGTATATTGTTACAGTGAGAGTTGGCTGGGAGGAGGAGCGACAATGGAGGTTGGACCTTCGCGTCTCGCGGTCTATCCGGGCGCTGCGGCGTGGAACTGTCACGAGTGATTTATTGCTCTGTTTATTTGCAGTGATTTACGAGCTTTTTTTATGTGTCTCTTAGCAATTATTTTTCTTCTAAGAATATTATAGGATTTTCTATATTTTTTAGGATTTTGTGTAAAAAGCTTATTTAATCGAGCTATAGGTAAGTTGTTACTATAAGCTATAGGTAAGTACCAAACGATAATAGAAGGCTATAAAGTGTTAAGTAGTGAGTTACTTAGTAGGTGAATTGTCCTTGTGTGTATTTGTGGGATAAATAAATAGAGTTTTCCTGTTAAATCGCTACACTGGAATTATTAAACCCTGAGTTCGCAACAATATAAACCAGCGAGCCGCGCGAGATGGGATCGAATAGATAGTGCAGTGAAATATAAAGATAAGCGAACAGTGCGAAATGTTAGTAGAGAATAATTGTGTTTTAATCGTGTTGTAATAATTAAAAGTAAATAAAAGTGTTTGACGATAAATTATTGGAACCCATATCCCGTAACAATATCTATTGAATCAGACAGAATAGCCAGAAAGCACCAAACATGTCCCGAGCTATAACTTTTCTCTACTTACTTCTATATCGAAAGGTAGTTATATTTTTTTTCTACAAAAATATATGCTGGATAAGTTTTAACAAAAATACATCAAGTTTTGTTGAACCTGTATTAGCAAACCTGCTAAACATATAACCCAGCACATAACCTCCTAAGGCGGTATATACATGAACTTTTCCAAAATGGACTTGCTAACGAAAATCAGTCGAGTGCTTTAGAGATAGACAGTTTAAAAGTTCATTCAAAACTTGGGTGGTATCGTTTCATTTGCTTCTTAGTTTAGCTCAATCGTACCGGTTTAACAAATCTAGTTACCAATTTGATTCAGAAAACCAATTTTAGTCAGTTTTTTCCGCTGTTTTTCCGCAAAATAGTTTTTCATTCGTTTTGTTCAGTTTTATATTTTGGTGTTTGGAGTGGAGAAATGTATAAGCATCTGTTGGAAAATGCAAGAGAACCTGTCATTACTCAAATAGTAGAACAGGATGAGCGCTATTAATCAAATTGCCATTATAATTTGCACGCAAATACGCAAACTTGCCCCAATTTAATCAAAAATGTATCTCTTATGGTTTTCGAGATACGATAATGATATCTCATGTCGCAATGTAGGCAACATTAAAAGGATTCACTCAACCCCATTTGCCATTTAAGATATAAGGAGTAAATAATTGCGATCAAGGGTTTAAAAAATAGGTGGTTTGGAAATAAGTTTAAAAGGTTTCTCCCTCGAAAAATAAATTGACGAGTTCAAGTGATTTTTCCTTTAATGACATTAAGAGCTCTAAGCTTGAATCGTTTCATTTTAAATAGCCCGTGATATATTTATAATCAGAATTCTTCGTAGACATTTTTGCGACCTAACGGTTGGTAATATAAGTTATACGAGCTTTTATTAGTCCTTTATGGACAACAATAATTGATTAGATTGCTTTCAATATACAGGGTAATTCAAAATTCGATGTACATATTTAAAGAGCGTATTATTGGGGTCAAAATAAGACTTTTTGTGTTATACGTATATGCCCGCAAATACAGGGTTCCTAGGCCAATAATTTTTCAGTTTTCAGAGAATACTCTCCTACAGTTTTTGAGGTTTCTAGCCGAAATTGAAAAGTAATCATATTGCGGCTTTGCGTCCTATCAATAATTAGAAAGGTGTTCGGCGTTGGCGGTTTCGAGAAAGTGAAGTGGCTAGTTGTCCTACACCTGCGACCCAACACCTTTCCATTGAAACGTAAGCTAAACTAAATATACAGAGTGTCCCGTAAACCTTCGACAATACTCCACCTGATAGAAGCCCCATCCTTGACAAGCCAAAAAATGTAAAATTAGTATTAATGAAAGTATCATGGTTGCCAAGATATTTGCACTTTTTTCAAAATCAACAAAAACTAACATCGCTTAATATTTCGTACATTTAACCTTCCACAACACGATGTAGAAAAATAATTTTTTAAGAAACAATTTTATTTTAACGTATTTCTTATAAATCCATTTCAGTTATGCAAATTTTGATCCATATTGTAGCAAAAGATGGACAGCTATCTTGATGCCCCTAAGTACAAAAAGCAGCGCCGCTGTTCTAGATTTTGAAATGGTATAATAAGTAACTATTCCTTAAACATTAGATATTTTTATGACCGATGCATCAAATACAATTATTAGCACTACAGTACATTACCATTTAATCGCAATTCACACACCTACAAAGGTACTTCACATCATCTCCATGCAGCTTGATTTGATTGTTTTTATTGCATTATTTGCGTAACAACGAATTTTGACATATATCAACCTGTTAAAATTAATCCATTATTTTCTGTAAACTATGTTCTGTAAACTCCCTCGCAAATATGCAGAAATGCACTTTTGATAGTGTGGAGGCAGTGCAAATCATGCATCACTACGTTACAGAGAACGATTTCCATTACCAAACCATCTGTGTGATCCTCGCGTTTTCACCGCCGTGCACAACGCTTATTCTGAAAAAAGATTACCAGGAATGCGTGCAGGAGAACGGAGGCCTCAGGTGGCGGACGATGATGAGGTATTGAAAGAAATACATCGGGATTCAACCACATCAGTACGAGTCATCGCACGTCGGACAGCCATTCCAAAAACGATTTTACATCGAATTTTAAAACGAAATCAAATGCGCCCGTATCATGTCCAGAGAGTGCAGGCCCTTCTTCCAGGAGACCTTCAACACAGAGTAAATTTTTGTAGGCGAGTGTTACCAAAAATGCGTCAAGATCCAACTTTTTTTGATTGCACTCTTTGGATAGATGAATCTTCATGCAAACGAGGTAGTATTTTCAACATTCATAACTTCCACAGTTGGCAAATGGAAAATCAACATGCCTCCAGGGAAAATATTTTTCAGCATCAATTTAGAATCAACGTTTGGAAACGAATAATCAACAACAAAATTATAGGACCAGTTGAATTGTAGACCAGTTGAACTGTCCCTCTTTTTCTACATTAGGGATCAAAAGTTAAATAATTAATTGAAATGGGGTTATAAGAAATATGTTAAACTAAAGTTGTTTCTTAAAAAACCAAAGTATACCATCAAAATCTGTTGATTAGCTCTTCCACTACAACCTTCTTCTACCATGTAGACTGAACAGGAGCCAACAGTCCCTTCCTTCTCGAAGTCGCCTTCTTTATATTGTAAAGTTGAACTCTTCCGAATTGTCGGTAGAGGATCTCTTTGAATGCGCGACTAGGTGGTAAAGTATGAATACGATATTCGGGTAGCGGCTGTATTGTCTTCTGCTCGGAGATATTACGTTTCCAGATCTAATTGTAGAGTCAGAGGTGAGTCTGATTCCCGACTCGAAAGTCTGCTACGGCGTTTCTAATCAGTTTGGATAACCAAACTGATTAGTTTGGTTTATAAAACGCCAGTTAGGAGGTTTCCGTGCCAAAGTGCAACAACGACCTCCTCCTCTAATCTGAAGTGACGGTGACATGCTTCATGAGGTCCATCGAACTGAGTTTCATAAAGAGTTTTTATTGAAGATTATATTGAGGACTTCGTACGTTTCGTTGTCTCATTCTGGATGTGTAACCAGATCCATATACTACAACCATTCGCGAAACTAAAACTGAATAAATTATCTTTCTACGTGGTGTTTTGGAAGAGTAAATGTACGAAATATCAAGTGATGTCAGTTTTTCATTTTTTGACTTGTCAAGGCTGGGGCTTTTATCAGGAGGAGTATTGTAAACGACGAATATGAAACACCCTGTATTTGGGGTTTTCGTTAATTTTCCACAAAGAGACTTAATTTTAATAATGTAAAATATGGTGTTTTCCTTAATATTTGAAGACTGGTCCTGTATTTTTTTTTAAATTACGTCTTGTTTTAGGTTTAATATTGCCATAGGGCAAAACACGCTTTAAATTAAATGTTTTCATGAGACCGTGACCAATATCACGTTTCTTTTGTTTACCCCATATTGCCTTTATCATTAGTCGTGTAAAACGTTTAGTCTACAGAACGAATTTTTTTCAGAAGTCGGACACCCTTCAGCATTTTTTTTTGTGAGTTCAATTTATTAACTTTTTGCGTATTTGGCACCGTTTTCGAGAGAAGAAATGAAACATGGTTTCATGTAATTACCAAAATTAAGCACCTGACTAAATTAACATTAACACTTTGTGTCATGATAACGAAATACATGCGGACATATCCTTATAAATTAAAAACTGAATTTCTTTCAAGTAAAGTATAACGACTGGTTGCTTGTAAAATTTATGTCATCTCGATTTTCAAGGTTTTTTCTTTTTTAAAAAGTAGCTTACGGTCTATAGAACATATTAAAGGAACAAAATTCTTGGATGAACCACTTTTCATTGAGAAATAAGGGAGAGAAAATTGTAAATTTGCGTCAAAATTAATGCGAAATCTCTCCAACCTGACAGTAAGGTTATAAGTATATTTTGCAGTGATGCCAACCGTCGGAGTTTATAGTTAAGTGCAAATATCCGGTCGCTTCTAAAAAGAAAGGAAAACAAAATCTAACCTGAACTAACTTAAACTAACCTGAAGTAACCAGGAACTATAACTGAACTAACCTAAACAAACCCGAACTAACCTGACCTGAAAAAAAAATTACAAATAGAAGCGGGCCCATACGGGCCCGCTTTTATTGCCCCCAGTTAGCATTCCCGCACAAATCTTCAAGATTATGACTTGGCAACACCGCCTTGAAAAACATCAAGGGATTTAATTTTTCACCTGTTATCTGTCAGTTGTCTAAGTTTTCTAGCAAACTATCAAATAAATGCAAAATATAAAGTTGTTTTATTAAATACGTAAATTTCCACTTTTTGAGACGTTTAATCTTAACTTAAATCACAAAAATTGAAAACCACGAATTTTATAAGGGTTACGTGTGTTGTGGCTACAAAAGAAATGAGGACAACATCGAGGTATAAGCAAATGTATTTGGATATTCTAATTCTTCCATTTTTTCCACAAAATTCAACCATCCAAAAATTTTTTTGCTTAAATCGATTAATCTTAACATAAGCTTTCTAATGATACCAAACATAATGCTAAAATCGAGATGAAATTTTCTTTACAATCACCGCTACTTCTTCTCCCACCTATCAGTTCACTTTAGATTTGTTCAAACCCGCCAGGGAACAGTTCCAGAACCGTTAAAAAATCATTCTGGCCAACACACTAGTAAAAATTCCAAATCGAAATGAGCAATTTAGGTACTCAGAGAAATTCCAGAACCTTATAAGGTTTGTTTCAAAGTGTCAACCCGCCAAGGAATCGTCGCACAATGTAACGAAGTTTTTCCCTAACTCACAGGTAATGACGTCACAATTAACATTTTCTTTATATTTCATCACCCAACTCATCACAACACCTTTTATTTAAATAAAAAAACGGGAATTCCCCATATAAAAGGAAAGGCAATGGCCAAAACGGCCGTAAGTCCGCGGGTGCGCCCATAGATGGCGCCACCTGTTTGTCGCGCTTAACAAGCCGACAGAATTTATAAAGACTAGTAAAATAATTCGAATATTTTGGGGTCGACGGTCGCATCGCATCGAGTCAAGGACTGGGTGAGTTAGTACCGGATATCTGACCTAGGGGGCCGACGTTGCTGCTTCACGTTTCGGCTCCTGACGTCATGCTAGGCCGCTAGGGTCTTACGACACAAGAGGGGTGGAATTGTGATTTTCCGTTGTAGTTGGAGTTGTCGTGCTCCACCGGAGTACTTGTGACGTTCAAATGACGCAGGTGCCATGCTGATTCTGGCCGCGTTCATTTTGTTCCTCACAGGGTGCGTTCATATGTAACCCGGGAAAATCGCTAACACACCGCTCACCGTACCGCTTCTTTCGAATCCGATTTGGGACCTATTACCGATTCCGTCACCGACCTGTCTTACATCCTGGGCTTCCCGTAGCACCGATCTTCAAAGCCAGGCTGGATGTGAATAAACCGAAACCGATTATATCCGATTCCGAATTATAAAGTACGCTTCCTCCGAAACCCCAGTTCCCAGTGGTCCCAAAGCTCCGTTACCGTTTCATATTGTTGTTACTGCTTGTACGCAATATTGAAGTTTCCGACCCCGACCGATCCAGTACAGAGTGTACTGGTTTATTACCGAAACCTCCCGTTTTCCCTGGTTCATCAGAATTTCGTCTACTAAGTAACTAACTGTTGCTCCCCCCCCCCCTCTCGCTGTTATTAATTTCATAGTTTTAGGATGTGTTCGTATGTAGTTATAGAGAGTCACTATGTAGTTATAGAGAGTCGTAGTATTAGTAGGTGTTTGAATGTTGTTTTACCGTAGTTTAATAGACACCCTATTATTGTTCCTTACTCCTGGTGTTTTAATCTGAAAATCCCTGGAATATTTCTCCCCTGTTTAAAAGCTACCTTGTAGGCAATAGCGGTCCCTTTGTCGCTTTATAAATATCAAAGGGTGGCGCCCGAGACTCAACGAATTAATTAAGTATCAGCGGACCTGAGAAAGGGCGTCGCATAATTTTGGCGCCCGAGCAGGGACTCTTCTCTTTTGTTTAGATTTAAGGGAGCAGGGACTCTTCTTTTGTTTAGATTTAAGGGTCCAGGGACTCTTTTGTTATTTTCTTACGCTGTAACGATTTATCCGAATCATGGAAGTAAACACAGACTTCCTACCGCAGCCTAGCCCCTTACCGATACCAAACCAAACACAGCCCTCATCTGAATTTACTGGTTCACCTATGACGTGGCCATACCGAATGCCGCCCGAAGTTTTCGTTAGGGAAATTTGTGATGTATATAGGGATCCACAAGGTACCCTATCAGACCTACGAAACCGATTCAGAGCCCGCCTCTTTGAACATCAGAAAAAAGCGTCAAGCACTGATGTAAGACTAAGACAACTACCGACTCTTATACCACCCTTACCGACACAATTAACCGCCCCTGCAGACAGTATATCCCAGCCATCATTTATTCCACCACCATATCATTCCGACTTTCCTAGTCAGCCGCCTTTTCAGCAAATAACACCTCAGTTACTCATCAACCCATACGAGTATCAGGAAAATATAACAACAGCTGGTATAAGGTCAACACCATCTGTAATACCACCGATCCCGACACGACCGACCACAACTACAACCACTACCGTGACTTATACCACTGCTACCGCAAGTAGGCCCACTCCAGCATCCTTACCATCTCAATACCATCCTACCACATTTAGTCCTCCACCATGTCAAGCGAAATATCCGCCACCGATGGTCCGATATGTCACACCTCCGCTGAAACTACAAGAATGGGGAATAAGCTTTAATGGAAAAACTGACCCTGTAAGTTTTATTGAACGCTTACTGGAAGTCACCGAAGCACAGGGGATAACACCGAATGACCTGATGCCTTATTTATCAGTCTTACTAAAGGACGAAGCGTCTTTATGGCACCGAAATAACCGAAGGAATTGGGTCACGTGGGATGATTTTCTTAAGGATTTCCGGACCTTCTATTTTCCTATGAACTACGAGGAGGAATTGGAGGTTGAAATAAGTCGAAGAATTCAAAGAGCAACTGAGCCAGTGAACCGTTATATAACCGACTTACAGACATTGATTCGCAGGCATGGACGAATCAACCCGGAGGACGAATTGAAATGGCTGTACCGTAATTTGCTACCAGAATACCGACAGCAAATCCGAAATACCGACTTTTACGATATATTCTCGTTCTCTAATGCTGCACGAAGAGCGAAAGTACTCTTCGCCGAACTACGCCGCTCTTACCGACCGACTGAACCCTCTTACCGACCGACGGAACCAGATAGACCTACCTACCCAAGAGAAAGACAGGAAAGATCTTACCCTCGAAATAACCCACCAGTACAAACTCAACCGAAACCCACAACGCCTATCGTTTGCTGGAGATGTGGTGAGAATGGGCACTATAAAACGAATTGTAGGAAGCCGGCTAAATTGTTTTGCTCTCGTTGCGGGAAAGCTGGGACGTTAACCCGAAATTGTTCTTGTGCCCGACAGGAAAACTAGAAGGGGGCTGCACTGAATTAGAGACGGTGCAGCCTGAAAAGATATCAAGTCAGAATGAACCGCTATTTGCTCATAAAGCAAGCTCAAACCCGGACAACCGTCCGCAGATAGTAGTGAAGGTACTTAATAAAAGATTTTTAGCCCTTCTCGATACCGGAGCAACTAGTTCATATATAGGAAACGCCGTCGCTTCACTGTGTGAGCAGAGTTCTTGTCCTAAAGTTGTTTCAAGTTTACAAGTCAAAATTGCTAATGGAAAGACGGTCCATGTGAAAGAATGTTATCAAGTACCGTTGCAAATTGGGAAAGAAAAAGTTACCGCCTTTTTCAATTACTTTCCACACTTAGCTGCGGATATTATTTTGGGTATGGATATTCTGGGAGAATATGCTGATAGTCTGGACCTACAGACTAAAACCGGAACATGGAAATTTATTGAAACCCCTTCTACTGACCAGCATTGCAATTTGTTAGGAAGTGAAGAAAGACCCAGCCTTACACTCTCTAAAGATGAAGAACTAAAGTTAAAATTGTTTTTGGATCAAGAGGTTCCAAAATTTAAGAACATCCAAGGTACCACGCCGTTAATTGAGCATACCATAAACTTGGAAAAATTGGAGCCCATAAAGCAACGCTACCACCCTCGCAATCCAAAAATGCAGCACGTGATACACACCGAAGTTGAGAGGATGCTGAAAGATGGAATTATAGAGCCCTCCACCAGTCCATGGAGTTCTCCGGTCGTAATAGTCCGTAAAAAGGATGGTACGCCCAGATTTTGTATTGACTTTCAGAAAGTAAACACCGTTACTCGCAAAGATGCCTACCCACTTCCTTACATCAATGCCATCTTAGATAAACTAAGGAATGCCCGTTATATTTCCAGCATAGATTTAAAACAAGGCTACTGGCAAATTCCGCTGAGCAAAGAAAGTAAACCGATAACCGCATTCACCGTAGAAGGAATGGGCCTTTTTCAATTCCGAGTAATGCCTTTTGGTCTACATTCCGCCCCCGCAACTTTTCAGCGTCTCATGGACCAAATAATTGGCCCTGACTTCGGTATGCTTCGCCTATCTTGATGACATTATAGTCTTAGGAAAAACTTTCGATGAGCATCTACGGAATTTGCATGAAGTTTTCCGTCGCCTCCGAGCTGCTAACCTCCGGCTAAACCCTGAAAAATGTCAGTTTGGTCGACGTTCCCTCCGATACCTAGGTCATGTTGTCACTCCCGAAGGAATAAAAACCGATCCAGACAAAGTTTCCGCGATTATGTCAATGCCCGCCCCTGTTAACGTTAGAGGATTAAGACGCTTCCTTGGAATAGCATCGTGGTACCGTCGCTTTGTCCCCGACTTTTCAAGAATTGCGTCACCTCTTACCCGCCTACTCAAGAAAGCTTCAAGATGGACTTGGTCCAAAGAACAAGAAGATGCATTTAACCGACTTAAAAAATGTTTAACCGAGGCCCCTGTTCTGGCTTGCCCTGACTTTACGAAACCCTTCGTCCTGCAGACTGATGCTTCCGATCAAGGCTTAGGTGCTGCACTGATTCAGAATGGATCCAATGGCGACCACGTGATCGCATATGCAAGCCGCACCCTGAGTGTCAATGAGAAAAAGTTTTCGGTCACCGAGAAGGAATGTCTGGCGATTGTTTGGGGAATAGAGAAAATGCGTCCTTATTTAGAAGGGTACCGATTCACTGTGGTAACCGACCATCAGTCCTTGAAATGGCTTCACACCCTTAAAAGCCCGTCTGGTAGACTAGCTCGATGGAGCATGTACCTTCAACAATTCGACTTCGACATTAAATATCGCAAAGGAGTGTTGAATAAAGTAGCTGATGCTCTATCCCGTAATCCTGAACCGAACCAAACCGTAGAAAAGGAAAAAGTGTTTTTATTGGCTGATTTTGTACCATGTTCGTGGTATCGAAATAAGAAGATAGCCGTTGAGAATAATCCGACTGCTTTCCCCGATTATTGTATCCGAAACGGTCATTTATACCGACATTTCTGGGACTACTCAGATCCGACCGAACCCGAAATGACCGATCCATGGAAACTGTGTGTTCCAAAGTCTGCCCGCGCTACCGTACTAACCGAAAATCATGACCAACCGACTGCCGGACATTTGGGAGTTGCAAAGACGATCGCCAAAATAGCCTCAAGGTATTATTGGCCAGGAATGTTTAGAGACATAAACCGTTACGTCCGTAATTGCCCATCTTGTCAAAGGTATAAAACATGCCAACAGAAACCCGCGGGGAGAATGAACCCAATCCGAAACAGTCAACCTTGGGAGGGGGTGTCTACAGACATTGATCGTTCCACGAAGTGGACGCAGTGTAAAGCAATCCGTAAAGCCAACGATGCTCCACTCACAGACAAATGTCAGACTAGTGAGCAAACCGAGGAGATAGCCACCAGCTGTAAAGAACCCACAACGAAAGTCGCCATTACCAACGACACTTGTTGGAGATGTGGAAATTCAGGACATGACAGATATCACTGCCAAAGGCGGTCCATCTTATTTTGTTCCCGTTGTGGCAGAGTTGGAGTGACGTCGCGTCGCTGTTCCTGTATCCTGGAGCATAGGAAGAAGAAGCCGTATCTGCTAAGTAAAAAGCGATACCCTCAGAAATCTGAAAGAGCAGAGACTAGAGAGAAACCAGCTCCAAAACCAGACAGAAGCCAAAGACTGTTTTAGTGATAGTGTTAGTTTTAGTATTGTGAATTAATTTTAGGGTGTATTGTTTTTTGAAAATGTTAAGTTGTGAAGAAAAATAAGTAAACTTATTTGACGTAAAATAAGTAAACTTATTTTTCTTTACGAAGAAGAGGGGGTAATGTAACGAAGTTTTTCCCTAACTCACAGGTAATGACGTCACAATTAACATTTTCTTTATATTTCATCACCCAACTCATTACAACACCTTTTATTTAAATAAAAAAACGGGAATTCCCCATATAAAAGGAAAGGCAATGGCCAAAACGGCCGTAAGTCCGCGGGTGCGCCCATAGATGGCGCCACCTGTTTGGCGCGCTTAACAAGCCGACAGAATTTATAAAGACTAGTAAAATAATTCGAATATTTTGGGGTAGTGATGGAAAAAATCGTTACTTTTAAGGGCTTGGACCAATTAGTTACTTTAGACAGAGGACTCGTTACTTTAGACTCGTTACTTTGGACTCGTTAGTGACTTTGTAATTGGACGAATTCAGACCCATTATACTTAAAGTAGCTCTCTAAAATTAATTTTAGGAAGGTTAACAAAATAAAAGTAATAACAAAAAGTAAAATGTTTTAATAAAACAAAATGAATATTGTAGACTTTAAACTGTAAACAAACAAAAACTAAAAAACATAATAGGGACTAGGTAGGAACCTTACCTATTTCAAAAATATAATAAATATATAACAGAACATAAATCACTATTATTTTTAAATTTATAACATAATTTTTAATACATTTTCAGTTCTGCTATTGCGGTCGCTGTTGGACTAGAGTTAGTGCGAGGTAAATCTTTCACAGCCTTATCAAAATCTTGCCAAATAAGCACGACGGCACCCGACTCACACTGGGTGTCGGGCGTATTCGCGACAACTTCTCGGTGACTTTAAAAAGACTTGGAACGAGTCCTTTCTCGAATCAGGACTCGTTACTTTCAAGTCCCTGTAGTAACGATTATTTTGTAACCGTTAGTTATTTATTTTACATCACTATTTTGGGGTCGACGGTCGCATCGCATCGAGTCAAGGACTGGGTGAGTTAGTACCGGATATCTGACCTAGGGGGCCGACGTTGCTGCCTCACGTTTCGGCTCCTGACGTCATGCTAGGCGGCTAGGGTCTTACGACACAAGAGGGGTGGAATTGTGATTTTCCGGTGTAGTTGGAGTTGTCGTGCTCCACCGGAGTACTTGTGACGTTCAAATGACGCAGGTGCCATGCTGATTCTGGCCGCGTTCATTTTGTTCCTCACAGGGTGCGTTCATATGTAACCCGGGAAAATCGCTAACACACCGCTCACCGTACCGCTTCTTTCGAATCCGGTTTGGGACCTATTACCGATTCCGTCACCGACCTGTCTTACATCCTGGGCTTCCCGTAGCACCGATCTTCAAAGCCAGGCTGGATGTGAATAAACCGAAACCGATTATATCCGATTCCGAATTATAAAGTACGCTTCCTCCGAAACCCCAGTTCCCAGTGGTCCCAAAGCTCCGTTACCGTTTCATATTGTTGTTACTGCTTGTACGCAATATTGAAGTTTCCGACCCCGACCGATCCAGTACAGAGTGTACTGGTTTATTACCGAAACCTCCCGTTTTCCCTGGTTCATCAGAATTTCGTCTACTAAGTAACTAACTGTTGCTCCCCCCCCCCCCTCTCGCTGTTATTAATTTCATAGTTTTAGGATGTGTTCATATGTAGTTATAGAGAGTCACTAACAGTCGTAGTATTAGTAGGTGTTTGAATGTTGTTTTACCGTAGTTTAATAGACACCCTATTATTGTTCCTTACTCCTGGTGTTTTAATCTAAAAATCCCTGGAATATTTCTCCCCTGTTTAAAAGCTACCTTGTAGGCAATAGCGGTCCCTTTGTCGCTTTATAAATATGAAAGGGTGGCGCCCGAGACTCAACGAATTAATTAAGTATCAGCGGACCTGAGAAAGGGCGTCGCAACAACCTTTGCAGAATCACTCTGGACAAACACATTGGTTCTCTTAATTTAAAATGTATATTAGTGAATTGACCACAATGATTTTTGAACCGTTCCGGAACGGTTTCTTGGTTGGTTGGAACAAACCTTTTGAATTTCGATAAATAGGTTTAGTGTAAATTAAAGCTTAGTTTAATTATTAATTTAGAGGTATAAAACAGGCATTCGTCAAAAATTTACTGATAATTAATGTCAATGAAAAGCACTACTCGTCGACCCATTCTAAATAATTGCCAGGCAACTACGAAATTCGCGAAATATAGCAAATTGGGTAACATGGCACAGATAGCGTTCTTCACTAATCTTTTGATAACTCAAGCGAATTTAAAAAAAGAGAAGTAAACTAGTGTAGACAGTAACCAAAAGAAATTGTAAAATATGGTTGAACAATTGACCTTGAATGAACTTGTGGTATACCACATTTATGCAAATCGCCGTCAGAGGTTACATCTCCCACCTGGCTACGCGAGCTGATTCCGCGAGTCGTACATCTATGAATGTCATCAGGGTGTCAAAAAATCAATCATCATCGTCACCGATCAAGAGGAAGCTGTTTAAATTTCATCTTGTAAAAACCCCATTGAAACCAGAACGCAAACCCGCGCGACCCTATTAACTTCCGGTTTAAAGTCAAAGGTTTTCTGGTAAAAAACGATATTTACGTGCGCGGGTGGTTCAATTTTTTTTTCGTTTATCAACTCCCGGAGCAAGTTCCTGAGAGAGAAGTCGCGAGATCATGTGAAGGTGTCGCCTCGACCCAATGACTACATAGCTACTTGATCATCAAAAATTTGCGACCTGGTGGATTGCCGTATAAAACAGCTGCAATCTAGCGGAGCCCTCCCAAGAGCTAGTTGAAGTTCTTCATGTGACAGTGCTTCCAGATCCAAGTAGTCTGAAAAAGGTCAAAAGTCAGGTAGCTTTAAGTTTTTCCTGCCATATTAGCAACTGACCAACAAAGGTCATCGTAACTGCTAGAGCTCCAGCCTTAAGTATCCGTAAAAACACTTTAGCGTCAAATCCGAGGCCTCACGGTCGGTCTCTGTGTTAGTGCAGCACTGGCTATTTATATATATTTCTTTCACTAAAAAAGTGCATACGTCTTGCTAGGTAGGTGTCTAGAAACTCGGAGTTCTGTTGATGGCGATTTAATTTTTAATTTAACACCCCTATTGTTTTTTTTCTAGAAATATTGTACATACGAGGATGGGATGAAAAGTTTCCGGCCTCGATGTGATTAAAGCAAGATAGACCTAAAAATGCAACTTGTTTATCTAGTGGCGTGTGACATTTCCTTGAAATTAAAGTTTCGTGTTAATATGTCAAATAGTTTTGACGTTTTCGTTTTATTTGTACTCAAAAGTATTTTATTTCACAAGTAAGGAAAAAACGAAGTTCGCGCTGTCATAAAATACTTTTTTCTACAACGTCAAATAATGACGCATTTTACGCTTTCATTTGACAAACGAAAACCTAGCCTTTTTTGAGGATCAGAATGTGAGTTTACTTTTCCGCGCGTTGCCCAGGACAGCAAGCGAAAAAGATTTTTTCGCTTGCTGTCAATAGCAACTACCACCACTCAACCAATTATTAAAAACGTCATTGTCAGTTTGATTTAAATTTTTAGATTGTCTTCAGTTATGCTCAGTTGTGATTCACATTATTTGAAATTGATGGTTTGCAGAAAAAACGTTGTATGCATTACGAGCAAAAAGTAACTTTTTTGCTCGCGAGTGATTGCCGCTCTCCGCTTCGCGTCGAGCGGCAAACTTCACTCTCCGAGCAAAAAAGTTGTACTTTTCACTCTTAATACATAAATAACTATTTTATCAAAGGTTTTTCGCCAACAGAAATAAAAGTTGATCTAGATTCCACACTAGGCAGTTCATACCCATCACTTTCCACCATTAAGACATGGGCTGCCAACTTTAAGCGTGGCAGAATCAGCACAAAAGACGCCACACGTTCAGGAAGACTAAAGTCAGCTACCACTGAAGAAGTTATCGAATAAGTTCGCCAAGTTGTGTTAAGTGATAGGATATTAAAACTGACTGAAATTGCTGACATTGTGGGTATATCTAAAAAGCGGACACATCATATCTTAGCCGAGTCCTTACACATGAGAAAGTTGTCTGCAAGATGGGTGCCGCGTCTGCTTACCACTGAACAAAAACTGATTCGCTTGAACATCTCGCGGCAATGTTTGGATAAGTTTCAACAGAATCAAGCAGAGTTTTGCGGCGCTTTGTTACAATGGATGAAACAGGGATTCATCACTATACACCGGAAGCCAAAGAACAATTGCGACAATGGACAGCCAAACATGAACTTGTTTCAAAGAAAGCCAAAACTGTTCCATCAGCCGGTAAAGTTATGGCAAGTGTTTTTTGGGATTCAAAAGGTATTCTTCTTATTGATTACTTACCAAAAGGCAAAACTATCAACGGGGAATATTATATGAACCTCTTAGAAGAATTTTCCCAAAGAGTTCCAGAAAAACGACCTGGATTGGCAAAAAAGACGATCCTGTTTCATCAGGACAATGCACCAGGTCACAAGTCTTGCGACGTGATTTTCGTTATTTTATTTTATTTTGTGTATAAACCCACCTTTTGTTCAATAAATCGGAGTTTACCTAAGGTGGATAAGTTTGATTCTGCCTTGACGGTTTCAAATCGCTGGACCATATATTTTAATATTTCTTTTGCCTTAGTAGAATCCGAGAGATTGCAGCTGGGCAGCGACAAAGAAAGTTTTTTTTTTATTAACTTTTTGTCATTGACCGAGGTCACCCTGCACTTGACCGAGGGAAACCAGAAAGGGGATACCCTAGTACATCTCCTTTATTTCACATTCCGGACGGGGATAAAAACGTGGCTTCGGTAACTCACTCTCTTTCCATGCCGCGACTATCGCCATATTCCTTGTCAGCATTAAATCCGACCGAATCTCATCCTCGCTTAGATCGCGCCACCGCATTTTCTTCTTCGCGTCCCATGGACGACGCGACGCTACATGGACCAATACAAAAGATTGATTCTGCATGGTCGGGCGCAGGTCCATCTACTCGGGCAGTTCCGTCCAATACGAATCTGGCATCCCAAATAACAACCAAAACGCGCAACAAACTTTATCTGTGAATTTGAGCAACGCTATACAGTAATATCTAGCGCTCAACGACTTTGAGCGCTCTTTGAGATCTCATCGAAAAAACACATTGTTTAACATTTCATCATAAACATCATGACTTCAGGGGTAAATATGATAAAACAAAGAATCAAACCAATCCCGGACCTTCAGAAATCTTCGCAACATTCGGTGTCGCGGATATTTGCGACTGTTTCTGATGGTTCGGGGTTGATTCGATTCATCATTGGAATAGGCCCTCTATGCTGTGAACTAAGGTAAGCCACAAAGATTTAAAAATTTGGTACTTTTTAGGCAAAAATCCACTTACCAAATAAACGTCGCAAAGATCATACAACCAAAGATTGTAAGTCGCAGTGGTGGCCAAAACGAAATCGTATCCCTCGAAACCGTTAAGAACATCCCTCGTGGCTGATCCCGCCCTGCTTAGCATCCACAGATCCATCAGGCTCTCCTGACCTGTTAACTCTTGATCAACAGGTCCCACAAAATCGGCAGCGAAGTACGTCAAAGCAAACTTGGTTGCGTTCCAAATTTTATTACAGAAAAATCTGAAATACGTATGTTTTTTTTGCAAAAAAGTTAGTTACGATCGACCACCAGGCTGTTCCATCACTCCCATGCGTCTGAATAACAGAGACAGAAATAGAATAGTTGGAAGGAAATGTAACAAAGATAATAAAAAAAAACAAAGTAAAAGTAGTATTTGTGTAGAACAAAAATAAACTTAACGTGGATTAATGAATTCATCTGGTAATTAGACAACCTCACTTTGTGCCTGCTAAGGCGTTACTTGAAAACAATTGCAAAAATCGACAATCGAGGCAAAAACTCAATTTACTTACCGGTAGCCTTGAATTCGAAGAATATCCAAATTAATGTCTCTTCCGGAACACATGGCGCAAAGGGCGAACCTGAGGGCATCGGTCCCACATTCCGGAATGCCGTCCGGAAAGTCCTGTTTTTGACCCGCCTTGGCTTTCTCGATCTCTTTTGGATCCAAATTGCTGTCAAATAATTGACTATGCAGGTCTTCCAGAGATATCCCAGTGATAACGTCCATTGGATCGATTACGTTGCCCAAGGATTTGGACATTTTCCTGCCGTGGGCGTCTCGGACCATAGGGTGAAGATAAACTTCTCTACAGAGCGAGTATAATAATAATATATTATTAAACGAGCTTTTTATGATAGCCATCATTCCCTTAGGGGGACGTTTGCGTCACGAGCCGTAGGCGAGGAGTGCAAGTCTCCCGTGGGAATAATGGCCATAAAAAGCGAGAATAATACTATACTTTGTCCACGGCCATGGTCTAATAATAATTACAAATTATAAAATCTACAGGTAGTGTAAATAAAATTATTGAAATGTCAAAGTGACACTCGCGTTTGACGGCAAAACCGGTGCCACTAGTGCATTTTTTACGCTGCGGCATTTCATACTGCATTGTTGCCTACTCCTACTGGTTGCCAAGGCTACATATATAACTTAAATGGCGAGCTGGAATAATGATATTATTCCCGCTGTTTCAACTCATATATCCCTCTGACGCTATAAGAGCCCTATTTAACTTTTGTCAACAAGCTGAATATCAGTATATTATTAAGTGGTCGTGGACAAAATAAGTTTTTGTGTGGTAAAAATAGCAATAAAAGTGGATATTAAATTAACAAGAAATTTTGTATATTTTTTTCTAAAATCATGAAGAAAACGAGTCGTTATTGATGTTAGAATTGCATAATAAAAACAGCACTAAGCTTGTTAAATCAAGATGTCAGCTTAACTTCAAAGGTAGATTAAAGGTCTACATATACATAAAATGATAACATTATTGTCTTTTTGCAATCTTGAACGTGTCACACTACTGATCTAGGATGGGAAGTAATCCTATTACTGCTCCAGAACGGTAATGGGACCATTAGCGTCCTAGCCCAATAATAACGATTGTGGTGATTGTTGGTTATGCTCTATAATATAGCAACCATCAACATTACGTGAATAAATAAGATTCAAGAACAGTTTTTAATGTTATTCAAAAAGTTCTAAGGGTGACTTTTACAACTCTCAGTAATGACGTAGATTGCATTATTACCTGACAGATAAACAATGCAATCTACGTCATATCTGGTGTTTTAACTTCAAACTGAAGTTTTACTGATAGTTGTAAAAGCCGCCCTTAGGGTGACTTCTACAAGTTCAAGTAAAACTTCAGATTGGAGATAAAACTCCATCAGATATAACCTACATTGCATTGTTTATCTGTCAGGTCAGCAATGCAATGTACATCAAGTCTGAGCACTTGAACTTGTAAAAGTCGCCCTTAGTAGTTGAAAATAAAATAGTACACGTAAACAAAGTCCATTTTTCTCTCTCAAAGAGACTGATAGAAATCCAAGTGACAGCCTCTAAGTCATTAGTTTAAATAATTTAATTTTGTTCTTCAGGGCTACATGTTTTGCCCAAAAAGGCATCATCAGGCCGCAATCAACACACATGGTAATTTTATTTTTTAAATATGTTGAAATACCTACCCAAGATTTACATAATGAACATATTGAGTCCTCAACCATATGTACATTCTGTGTGTGACTTAAAACTTATTTTAAAAATTTTACCATTTGTGTGGGTTGCGGCCTGATGATGCCTTTTTAGATGAAACATGTAGTCCTGAGACTACTGACTTGGAGTTCTATTGTCTTTGACCTTGAAAATAGTACACATTACTAGATGGAGAGTTTCATTACTGTCTCGAGTTTATTTATCTCAACGCTACGCGTCTAGAAGTGTGTCCATTATAGAAGAAAAGTATGAATTATATCTTTTGTAATTATGAAGAAAACGAGCACTTCTGATGTTAGAAAAACATGGTAGATTGCCGTACTACTTTGATAAATCAATGTTTAAGCTATTCAAAGCCAACTTCGAAAGTAGACTAAAAGTACTGTTTCAGCTTTATAACGCACTCGAAAAAATGCATTCAAAATACAATAATAGTGTGTCTATTATAGAAAATAAGAAAACGTGGATCCAAAAATACGCCATAAAAATGCTTACCGGCAAGGTATCTACCGAGTGAGATTGGTCGGCAAAATCCCGTAACGAAACGGTAATTTCGGCCACGCAAAGCAACTCTAAAGGTGGCCCGAAATTTTATATCAAGAAAAGCCGAAAAATCCTCAGGATGCCTGAGATAAATCACAAATTCGAAGTTTTCTTTTTCCACGACCAACCTTCACGCCGGCAGCAAATTCCAAGACAGAAAACGAAAGATAATGACGGAAGCAAAGTCAAAAGTCAAAAAGTTACTCACAACAGTGTCAACACTGTCAGACGTCAACCGAACAAAGAGAAGCAACAAGTGGAGACATCTCCCAAGAAAATGGTCCCGTTTGTGGGCCGGAAGTCCGCCATGTTTGACACCGATGTGTCAAACTTCAGATAGAAAATAACCTTAAAAAAGAATGGCAAACGTAAATAAACCCAAAATTATTAACTGCACGATGAAAATTATCTAATAAGGCAAACAGCAAAAAGGTCCAGACGGCAAAGATACTGAGTGTAATGAGGCCAAAGAGCAATTAAAAAGGTAAACTCATTCATAAAATTCCAATGGCAAAACCAAACTGTTACAATCATTTACCTAAACCACCTAAACCATTGGTTATGATTTAATACCACTAAAACCATTGAACATTGAAAACCATCGTTCTAATACATTCTATTTATTTTCCAATTAATATACGCCACTAATTGGGTAAGTACCTAGACCCGCTTAAAGATGAGAGAAAATTGCAAAATTGAATCACTTTGAAATAGACTTCTTATTTCCTGCATGCTTGAAAAAAAAAGTATATGTTACTTGGAGTAAAAGGTCTTTTTGTGCTTCGCCCAGTTGCAGGCCTCAGCTTCGCTTCGGCCGTCAATCTCTGGGCTCAGCACGAAAAAACCCACTTTTACTCCTAGTCACATAATCTAATATTTTAGTCATATAACGCACACGTGAAAAGTCTCACAAAATGCAATAAAAATACCTACCTATTATAGAAAATAGAAACGCGTGAGTCATACCTTTTGAAATTATGAAGAAAACGAGCCCTTATGATGTTAGAAAAATATGGTAGACTGCAGTACTAACTTTGATAAATCAATGTGTAAGCTATTCGAAGCTCAACTTCGAAAGTAGACTAAAAGTACTGTTTAGCTTTATAACGCACTCGAAAAAATGCATTCAAAATACAATAATAGTGAGTCTATTACAGAAAATAACAAAGCGTAAGTCATACCTACCTGGAACTATGAAGAAAATGAGCAGTTATGATGTTGGAATAATGTGGAAAAGATTGCAGTTTACACTTGTTAATTCAAGGTGTAAGCTATTCAAAGTTTAAGTTCGAAAGTAGATTAAAAGTACTTTTTCAGTCATATAACGCACACGTAAAAATTCTGACAAAATGCAATAAAAATGCCTATTGTAGAAGATAGAAAAGCGTGAGTCATACCTACCTTTGAAACTACGAAGAAGAGGAGCCATTATGTTTTTCGTTTGTCAAATATGTGTGGTTATCATAACACCGCCTATTCTAAAACTTTGATTAAATATCTACAACGTTTGCGTGTATGTAAAGAAATCAATGGACTTTCTAAAATTATGACCGCTTTAATTGAAAGTTTGGGAGACTGACCATTGGCGTTCCAAAGTAAAAATTTCGATTTTTGCCAAAGACTAAAAATACAGAAAAGCCTAGAACATTCTTAGAACAAAAATAATTTATAAAAGACACTTAAAAAAAGTCGTAAATAACTGTGTTCTAAATAAACAGAGCAATAAATCACTCGTGACAGTTCCTATGCCGCAGCGCCCGGATAGGCCGCAAGCCGCGAAGGTCCAACCTCCAATGTTTCTCCGCCTCCCAGCGCCCTTTACCGTAACAATACTATTTTATTTTCAACCACACTTTCTGCGTAACATCAAAAAGTTTTCTTGAATATTATTTATTCATATAATATTCTGGCTCAAACCTTCACTCAGGAGGCGGAATTTTTATGGTTGCTATGGTATAGAGCAAAACCAACAATTAGGGTTTCTGTAATTCCCTGAAGTTTCTGCGCTTCGTTTGCATGTGCATTACTGGTCTAGGACGGAAAATAACTACTTCAAAACAGCCGATAAAAGTGTCATCGTTCGTTATGAATTCCAGGGAATTTCACTGAATGATGGAAGAAACTTACGAGGAAGAGGTTAAACCTGATTGGTTATAAATTTAGTTGGCAGAAACGTAATTTCTTGGCTGTGCTCCGCGTTTTTCACAAGAAAAAAACAATAAATGACATATAGAACTTTACATACAAACGATTCAAAGCCAAGATATCTGGTATAATATATAACAGCTCTAAATATCCCAATTTATTTTTGCGGTTTCGTAAGACCTCAGGCATCAGGCAGCCAGCGCGTTTGGATGTTGCAGACCGAACGGAATTTGAATTTTTACTTCAGCTACATCGCAAGGGGCACATTGCCAAATGGCCGTATTATGTTATGTCGGTTCTGGTGAACTTTTTGACCCTTTTCTTTTTTGTTTTTTTTTCGAACGCCTGTTATATAATTTTGAGTACAGTTAGATGAAAAAATTCTTGAATGAGTCACGTTTGTAGAAAAAAAAACAAAGAGAAAAATGTAGTTAAAGTACATTATCCATTTAAACTAATGGTTTATATGAATTAATTGAAGTTGGCACTATGCACAGATGGGGTTTACCTACAATACACAGGATTATTCATTAAACTAGTGGCCATTGGCGCAGACGTGCTCTATCCGTATAGATAGATAGGATAGATAGAGAGTAACTACTTCCCGTCCTAGACCAGTAATGAGACACTTCCAAGATTTTTAAAAGACATAAATGTCATCATTACATATGTGATGTATTTATATATACAAAGATTTAGGAGTTAATTACATATGTGATTGAAAATAAAAGTCATTTTAAAGTTTCATGCGACAACCTAAAGTAATAGGTGAGTCTTTAGTCCGAAATATAATCTATCCAAGAATACTGTACAAATTCGCCTAAATTTCTTGAATATTCTCTTAAACCATGGCGCGTGGTCCTTCGTCAAATAGAAAAGAACGAAAAAGTCCATAAAGCCTACCACAAAGAAACCAACTCAAGTTCCGTTCATTCCCAAAAAACTTGTTTATCGAAAACCGACAGTGTTCAGACTTTTCCGCTAATTTCGAAAGTGTAACAAAAAGTTGACTTTAATTTATTAATGTGTTTGGTGCAACTTCCAGCGCTTACAAAAAAAACCCGACTGCGTGTCTCTAGAAGGGACAATTCTTTCAAAATCCGACTTATCCAAAAGTAGCCCTTTTTAACATCACCATAACATTTGAATTCAGATAGTATAAGCCATAGTAAATACACGTATTGGAGCACATTACAAACTTAAAAAGAACACTTACCGAAACGGTAGTTTGCCGAGAAGCTTCTGGCCCAAGAACACCATTCTAGCCACCCAAAAGAATAAAATATCGTGTCCAGTTTCCAGCAACTGAGTGGGGTAAAACACATTGAGTTCGTTTGTAGTGTCTGGCCAACCGAAGATGGAGAATGGAAAAAGACCGGACGAAAACCACGTATCTAATACATCTTCATCTTGTCTCAGGCGATATTCTCCAGCATCTTTGCCGAACTTCTTGACTACTTTTTGTAGAACTTCTTCTTCACTGTGACCTGATACCCAGTTGAGCTCTTCAACCTAACAAAAAAAAATAAGTAATTTTTAAAAATTTCTTAGTAAAGGTCACGTAACATATTTTTTCTACAAACGAAACGCATTAAAAATTCAACTTTTAATGCGCTAATGAATTGTTAAAAATAGCAATTTAAGGCGCTAGTGTTAAGAGTAAGGTAAGGCACTAGTGTTAAAAGAAAAAACAATTTTTTTTTAAGTAAATTAAATTTAAATAAAATCACTTACATTTTCATAGAACGATTTTTAACACGTTTGTGGAAAAAATATTGTATGGTATTCATGTTAAAAGTGCTTTTAAGGAACTCATGCGAATTACAGCTTTCACACGCGTGCCTTAAAGTTGCACTTTTAACACTTACATCTTTCAACAAACGCATTAAAAATTATCCTTTCAGCACATTAATGAAGTATTAAAAATAGCGATTTAAAGCACCAGTGTTAAAAGTAAGCTACTTTAAGGCACAAGGGTTAAACGTAAGCTACTTTTAACACCAGTTTTAAAGGTAAATTAGTTTAAAAAATTAATACTATTTAAATTTTAATAGAAATAATAATTTTTAATGCAGTTGTAGAAAAAATATTGTATGGTATTCCTGTTAAAAGTGCTTGTAAGTGACTAAAACAACTTTCTCATACGTGCCTTAAAAACCTTAAAAATGCACAACATTTACATCATAAATAGCTATTAAATACATAAGATAAATATACAGGGTGTCCGGAAACTAAACCGACAAACGAAGACAGCATATCTCAGAGATGTTTTTACGCCGATTTTAGGTAAATTGTTTTATCTAAAAATGCCTCCTGAGGAAACTAGGGTGCTTTGAATATGGCCGTTTGACATAAAATCGATCATGTAAGAATTAAGACAAATCCTAAGTATGTTTATTTTTAGATACAAAACAATCCAAGAAAATATAAAAAAAAAACAATGTCAAAGAGCAATTTTCAATGCGCCCTAGCTCTTTTAGGAGACATATAACGATTTACCACAAATCGACATAAAAACATGTCGAAAATATGCTGTCTTCGTTGGTGGGCTAGTTTCCGGTCACCCTGTATAAAATTAATGATGAGGCAAAGTTATATAAATTTCCTGGTTTACCTCTGAAAGAGGTGTTCCATCACTACGAGTTACGTAATAAGCAGGTATTCTATGTCCCCACCACAACTGCCTCGATATGCACCAATCGCGGATGCCTTCCATCCAGTGATTCCAGGTTTTCACCTGTTGCTCTGGAATTATCCTAAGCTCCTTACTTTCGACAGCTTTGAGTGCATTAGCAGCCATTTCAGAGCAATTTACATACCTAAATTGAATCTAGTTCAAACACAAAATTCGACAGTTCTAACGAGCAAGCAAATAATAAAAAACGGGCAAATAAGGCGCGTCGACACGATTCAATTGGTTGATCACTTTGATGATGAAATAAACCGTCTACAAAAATTAAAGTAGACAGTTTGATATAGGGGAATCAAAAAAAAAAACGTATTTAATACTAGTTTATACGGTTTTAGTATTGAATACTAGTTTATTACTAAACTGAGTTCTAAATTTTGAATAAACTTAATGTCTATCTATTCTCTAAAGCCACTCAACCGATTTTCCCTAGCGATGCCACTTTCGGAAGGTTCATGTATAGACTGCTTTAAGAGTCTTAAGTTAAGTGGGTGGTAAGTGGATGGAGGTTAAGTGGATTTAGAGATAGACGATTTCAAAAAAGTTTATTCAAAATTAATATGTCCCATTTCAATTGCTTCTTAGTTTAGTATTCAGTACTTGTTTAGTTGGTTTGAAATATAAAGATCCAAAAAAAAAACGTCTAACCTAAACTGTTTTAAAATAATTTAAAGTTAAAAGTTAAAAAGAATCTGATAAAACCGTTTCTTCTAAAATTAGCTTTGTGGGCCAACATTTAATTAAACCGATTTTAAATGTTATACGAGACAAAAAGAAAGACACTCAAGGAAATGTCAAAAATCAAAACAAAAATGTAAAATTTGAACCCACTGCCTTTTATATCTACGGTAAATCTTAACTTTTTGTTGTTTACAAGATATTTTCAAAGTGTGCACTTTTTAATTGTTCTTCTGCATTGCGAGTATCGGTTACTCAGTTTTAATAAAACAAACTGAATTTAAAAGCTCATTAAGTACAGTCTTCGCCACTGATATGAACTAGAGTTCTTACTCTAGTTCAAAAATTGCCATTGATGCCATTCTCTCATAGAACATCGTTAACAATTAACAATCAAGCACGGTATGGACGTGCGTTATTGTCAATGTAAGATACAGTACCGATACGATAACGTAAGATAAAATCATCTTCAAACTTCTGAGAAAAGTCATAATAACTGCGTTCATAGTTTGCCCAACGAAAACCACTAATGCTTGAAATTTTTTATTTTTTTGCAGAAACTCTAGTTTAAAACGCAATATTTACAATTTCAAAAACCAAAACTCATCTGCTTTCTATATTTCTGTTTTGTTCTAAAGCCCCTTCTTATATTTCGACTTTGCTTTTATGTATGTTTTCTTTATTAATTAAGCTTCGAAACAACCGGTATAATTCAATGCTGGTAGGTGCTTTAGCTCTCCGAGTTACTATTTCTATTTGTTTCCTTCTTGATATATAGCTACAAGGTTCTGGAAATGCCAAAAGCAGATACGTTTTCAAATATCTAAATTGTAATTATTGATATACAATTTTCGGTTATCTTAATACAACTCTGTTCTATTTTCTTTGCTTAAAGCTTGATATTCTTTTTTTACAAACGCATTCAAAATTCAACTTTTAATACGCTAACAAATTGTAAAAATAAGCTTTTTAAGGCACTAGTGTTAAAAGTAACTTACTTTTAACACTTTTTTAACACTGTTAAAAGTAAGTTACTTTTAACACTGGTTTACTTTTAATTACTATGTAAACTACTTTTTTTTCAAGCGGTCTAAAAGTACGCGCACGTACAGGCACTTGAAGTGTGGCTCCTAATTCTCAGGGAAAAAAAGTAATAAGAAGGTCCTAGGCAGTAAAAGTAATTTCCAAAAGTTATCGCTCCTGTCATGGTGGCGCATATATAAAGATTTTAAACGACATTACATATAAATATATATAATGTCGATATATAAACGGCGATATATAAACGACATTTCTTTATACAACATAATAGGAGTTACCTCCTAAAATGAAAGAGGTCATTTAAGCCGTGAACACTGACCAGAATATTAACATGGCTCGAACAGCAACAAAACCTTATACTTACCATTGTGGTTTGAGCATTGGTTCTACTACATCTCTGGTACGAGTGCAGATGGGCACAACCATCGGATTGTCTGTGGTCTTCACATACAATCCGAAGTCTTTTAAGTCCTTGATTAATTTCTTTCGAGCATGGAACCTTTTCATCCCCTTAAATAATTATTGTGGACGTTACAAAAGTGTAAATAGCTCGAACATAACTTCGAATTAATATGGTGAAAAATGCCTTACAAGATAAACGAGCTAAAGAAAGTTCGAGGTTTACAGAACTAAAAAGCTTCTGTAAACCTCGAAATGGAGGCCACTGATATATTTAACCGCTTAATATGTGGTAGAGATACCAGTTTTAAGTTATGTCGAGTTTGGTCAATATGACCCTGTCCCATAATCTCACAACAGTTAGGGCCGGTATTTTGAAATCTGATTAAATTATTTAACCGCCCGCTAAAAATTTAACCGTCGGTTCCTAATGTGATTTTTTCACATTCTGTTATTTGATATTATTGTTTTCGTTGGTTTCGGGAAAGGAATTTTTTTTATGTGGGCGATGCAAAAAAGCGGGACTCAGGGACTTGCCCTCGACAATAAACAACCAACAACTAATTTCTAAAATCAAGAATGGCAACATCAAATTAGTGGTGAAGTTATCTGACTAGCTAATCGAACACCCACAAACGTATCAAAATACTTAATCGGACGGTAACATTTGACCGATGATTACTTGATCAAGTTCGTGATCGGGATTCAAAATACCGGACCTTACTCTACTTATGGCCACATTTATACCTTTCACTTTAGTGCAATAAGTGCAAGATTTAGTTGACTTACAGAACTCGGTTACACGTGCCAACATGTTTGCCCAAACTAGTTTATGCATATCAAAACCGCAACCCTATTATAGTCGACGTATGGAATTTTGACGCTCAAACAATTTAGCACAAATTTCACAGTTATTTGATCATCAAAGTTATTTTTATTTTATTTAATAACTACAGTATTCACGTCCTATCTAAGTCAATGGTGAAAGGAAAATGGAAAAACAGGTTTAGGACCGGAAATAAAACTTCCAATTTCTCGATATGCCAACGTTTCGGCTCTATATTGAGCCTTCCTCAGGGCTAAAAAAGAACACAAACAAAATACAGAAAAAAACAAAAGGTATACCAACAATTTCACAAAAAAGCAAAAAGCAAAAAAGTACGCAGAAACTCACTTGAGCTAATGTAAATTATTTTGTTCATTATATGCTAGTGTACAATTTAAAAAAAAATAGTAGGCCAGACCGAAGCTACAACCACACACCAAGGAAAAAGGAAAAAAAAAGGGAGAAAAGAAAACCAAAAAAAAGGGAAACGGTCCAAAACAAAAGTGAAGTTTACTCACCTAATCGAAGTTGGGAAGTCGCGTCAGCGAAGTGAAAAATCCGCACTCCATAACACAGATGAGTCGGGGAAAACAGGTAATCGTGGCACATGACGTTAATAAAGATGGTGATAGTGTTCTTGGGTATTCGGTTTGTTTTTTTTTTTAATTTGCTCTCTAACCTAGACTTAAGACCGCTAACCATTTGTCCCATTATGCCCTCTTGGAAGTTGATCAGGGTGTCAATGCTGGAGCGTGCTGTCCGTGATATGCTTAGGTGTTATACCACTGTTTCTGCAACGCAGTAAAAATATCCTTCTGTTTCTCAGGGAGCCAGCCTTGATGTTATATTTAGCCCATTGCTTGAGAAGTGCAACTCCTCTAGCTCCCAACTCATGGTGCATGGATTGGTAAAGCCCCCTCCTTTAGACAAAGCAGACAGTATTCTTGACCGATTAGTGTGAACAGGTGATAGTGTTACAGACCGAATACCCAAGAACACTATCACATGTTCACATTAAACGGTCAAGAATACTGTCTGCTCTGTTAATAAAGATGGTCAACACCCACAAATATTCACTTTTCTTATTAATACTGTATCAAAAACTGTAACAACCGCCAACCAACTTGAACCGGCAGTTAGTGAAATTGGTCTATCGACTATAGGAAACAAATCGTCCGAAAGCGAAAGTATGGGCAAATGATACCTAGGGCTGTTCACAAAAATATGCACACAAAAAAGAAAAAATAGAATGAAGGTACCCATATAGACTTAAACGGCGTTGGCTATTTTTGATGTTTATTATTATTGTTTTTGGCAAAGTGTAGAAGGTTGCTGTACTGAACATTAAGGCCCTGAGTGTCCACTCTACTGTTAACAGTGTCATTAAGGGCAATATAAATCAGTTCGCCCACGACCCTTCTCGAATAGTTCCTCTCCCTATTCAAAATCGAAACTCCCGAAAAATCAAATACATGACCTGTTGAAAAGTGATGGGATGCTAGAGCAGTCTTCTCAGTTTTATTTCTATTAATTTCACGGCAATTATACCTATGCTGATACATTCTGCTCTTTACATACTGTCCTGTCATTCCGACATAACACTTGTTGCAACCCCCACACGGCACCCTATAAATAACATTAGACCGGCTTTCCAAGGGAGTTTCATCCTTAAGTCTCGAAAACAAAGAACTCACGCACTTAAGATTATCAAATGCCATCCTTAAGTTCGGATTCTTATCCTTGACGCAATTCTGAATTTTGTTTGATAATCCTTTTATAAATGGGAATCTAAAATACGAAAAGTTAGTTGACTTATCATCTTGGTTTGGTGACTTTAGTTTATTGCAATACTCATTCAGAATTGGGTTGGTAAAAGACGTCGGATGTCTCGTCTTGGATCCGACGTCATTGAAAAAAGTCATCTAGTTGAACAAAAGTCTATTGACTTTGATTATGTCATCTTTTTCTGTCAAAAATCCATAGCCTTCTAGATGACGTTTTCTAATGAACACGGGGTATTTAGGGTATTGGTAGCACATAGATCATAAAAGGAGCGTTCGGGTACTTCCTAAACAAGAAGCGCTACGCACACGTGGTCTTGCCAAAAAAAATATCGAAATAATTCGGTATCGTTTCATTTTAAATCCCTATTAAAAATGACATTTTATTGGTCATCACTACCAACATTTAAAGGAAAAAACCAAAACGGATGACAAAAAGATGTTCATTTCTATTCTGTTTTGACGTCACAACAGTGCGGAAAAACTATCATATTAAAACCGAAATAGAAAAATAACTATTATCCGTATTCCCGATGTCGTGTATAAGTTTAGGATAATATAATTTAAATAACAAAATAATTATATGGAATTATTATAATTGTGCATATTCCTTGCATCCATTTACCTACATAACGGCAGATTAAATGCAAGAATAAAAAATAATTGAAATAACTTTGATGATGAATAACAAAACTATACAAAAGTGTTGTATACAAAAGCTTGTTAAGCGACTGCAACAAGTTTGCCATTGGAGTTTGCGCAAACTAGCGCAAACATTTTGGCTTGTGAAATGGAACCTTAAGTGAACCTTGAACAAGAGATTAAACCTGGTTGATATACGACTAGATCTAGGGTAATTCACTTACAGTCAACTCTCCATAGTTCCCGCTGATATTTCCCTCATCGTCGAAAATAGTAATAAAAGGCAGATCGTGTCTTTTGCCTACTTCGTAATCGTTGGGGTCGTGCGCGGGAGTTATCTTCACAACACCCGTTCCGAATTCCACATCCACAAAGTCGTCAACGACTATGGGAATTCGGCGATTGGAGATCGGGTGAATGACGAACTGAAAAATAATGTTTTTTCGATATCAAGACCTCTCTGTTGTCAAGGGCAATCAATCACAAAGAGTTAGCAGATTTTACTACTTACTTTTCCATGTAAATGCTTGTATCTGTCATCATCAGGATGTACCGCCACGCCGGTATCCCCCAACATGGTTTCGATCCTGGTGGTGGCTACTACCACTTTTTCGTTAGTGCCCTCCACCTGATAAGCGAAATGGACCATCACTCCAAATTCGATTTTTTCTTCATACCCTGGCACAGAAAGGAAAGTCCGACCTGGAAGTTCGAGTTTCTCCACCTAATGTAGAAGTAATAAAATAAAGCATGAATGCATATGAGGAAAACAAAGAGACTGACTTATTTAATAGTATTGTACAAACGAAAATCATGAACAGTTGGAATTAGTTAAGTAGCGATGTTTCAATTTGAATATCAAATAAGCTACTCAAGCGAGGCAAATCTGATCCAGCTACTGTTCTAGAAACCATCGACCGGTTTCGCTCTTATTGGAGCTCATCAGTATGGTATACCTCAAACCTGACAGAAATACGAGTTCGAATGAAACTTGGTCTTCTCTCTTGCTCAAGGCACTGTGGACATATCCCAAACAGCACATACATGCCCAATGGATATCCAATTCTAGTCCAAATTAGGTCCGAATATGGACATCCATTGGAGACACACAACTGTACAGATTTATGGCAAATGAATTTTTAATATATAGCGGACATACAAAATAATTATAATACTCGGAATAGAAATTCTTGCAAATTACTGCGTGGAATGAAACATTAATGTCGATTCTTAGTTGACAGTGAATTTTTGACCCTTCAATATGCATAACAAGAAACTGCATTCATATTTGATTCCACAACAACCTACAACTATAACATTGGACAATAACTTTTATATTTCCCTAGGATTTAATAACCTAAACCACCTAGGTACATGTAAAAAAACTTTTCGGAATGACAAGAGGTTCAATCGGATTGGTTAAAAATCATCTGATAGAAGTCAAGCCAATCCGAGTTGCTGTTTCCGGAAAGAGCTAATATGTCCTATTAAAGTTCATGTAATTAGGCAGTCCAAGGACCTGTCGAAGTCATCTGGAAATTTTTGTTAGGACAAACAACTCTTGTTTATCATTTCATTTAAGGTTTTGTACGTTTACTGTTAATATGACCACGCTTACGATTAATATGACCACAAAAAAGATTTAAAAAGTTACACAAAGTTGAAAAAAATTGGATTGAAATCGTACAAACCCACAAAAAAAAAACAATGATAAAGGAGCAAATTCCAAAATTCACCGGGTCATCTACAGGTTAAGCTGATCATGTGATGGCCATCAAGAAATTTAATGGATTAAGCAGGTGACTGATCTACCTGGTAGATGATCTGGTGAGTTTTGGGATTCGCTCAAAGGTTGTTTGTCCTAACAAAAAATTCCAACGATGATTTTGACAGGCCGTTGGACTGGCTGATGGATATTTTGACCTTATACAAAAATGATCTAGCTCAGAGACAAAATGTTAACAGTAGGATGTCTTTTGGATACTAAATGGACGTGTCCATCAAATGTAGAAATTTGTGCCCTCTGTGTAATCCATTGGACAGCCTTTGGATCAATCTGGGCTCTTAACGGTATATCCATTGGACATGCGGTTTTACAAAAATACTAGTCCATTGGACGTCCATATGATTAGGTTGTGCTGTTTGGGTATGCAAGTGGCGCCATCGGACGACGGCAGGTGCTTCCACAAGAACATGCGAGATAATAGTGAAACCAAGTCAGTTTCCTGCCGAAATTGTAGCTTGGTTCCCCCGTCCAGTCTATGGTTTCTCTGCCTGATAGAGAAATTAATTTGATGCGCTGCCGAACGTCGTCCCCAGACAATATAGATACAAACCTCGGCCATCTGTCTGTGGGGATCGACAACTTCGGCAGAAAACTGGTTTGGTTTCACTTCACTAATATATAGGGTGTATATTAAAAAAAACCTCGTAGCAAGCCATGGAATTAAACTCATGTCTGAGATAAGTACATAAAAAAATTAAAATCGACACATTTAATGACATTTTCGACTTTCTCCATTTTTTATAATGTCATCTCAGACATACCGTTCTAATTCCATGGCCTGCTTGAGGTTTTTTTTTCAATGAACGCACGGTATAATCTTTAGAGTTGTCTTTTTGTTAGTGGGCTCAAACTTGCGGCTTTAGTGGTTTTCGTTTCACTGGACCGTTTAGGACCAACTTGAACCAGACAGGACCGTTCATTTTCGATTCAAAACGGTGACGTCATCGTTTGGACTAGGTTAAACCAGGTTATGAATTATTAGGACCAACTCGGACGATTGGTTCTAAAGTACGGTTGACGTTTTATAAGTCAATTTCTGCGTTTTGTTTATGAATTAGTATGTTTTTTTAGCTCAAATTTATATTTTCTGAAGTTGCAATCTTTGATAATCGACAGCAGTGAGTTCTAAAAACCTATCTCCAAACAACTAGGGCCATTGTGACTCCTATGAAATAATGGACAAGCAGGCACAAGATACTAGATCACGCACTGTAATCTTGATCCATTGCTCTTAAGGTACGTACAGGAACAGGAGTCTCTCTAGGATGTACTTAGGCAGCTTTTCTGTGGGTAACAAAGTAACAAAGAAGCCCTTACAACATTCTCAATAAGAGAAGCTTGTGAGAACCCAAACCGCTCTATATACTTCAGCTTTCTCTTCTCAATTTCCCTTCTAATAACAATTTGTAAGTCTCCACACCACATTCAAATGTGGTGTTTCTTAAAAATTCACCGGGTCATCTACCGGTTAAGGTCTGGTCATGTGATGGCCATCTAGCATTTTAATGGATTAAGCAGGTGACTGACCTATCCGGTAGGTGATCTGGTGACTTTTGGAATGACTATAGCAACTTTTGAAAATTCAAACATTCAAACTTTGCGCATGTCAACAATTCCGGTTACACAGAAACAGTTCGTTTCAGCTTTTCAAATACGTCATCAATCAGAACTGATCGTGACCACTGTCAAAAATTTCTGTCATTTTTATGTCAACCAGGGCCAGAACCAGTAGTGAAACGAAAACGACTTTTAAGTTGCCTGTCAACATGTAACAATACGATACAAATGTCAAAGTCAGAGATGTGTTGTTAACCAAGATACCATCTTACCTCAATATCCGAAATAGCGGACTTTAGAGTGCAATCCCAGTTCACAAGTCGATTGGCCCGATAAATGATTCCGTCTTCATGAAGTCGCACGAAAGCCTCTGTTACAGCTTTGCACATTTTCGGCTCCATAGTAAATACAGCTCTATCCCAATCGTACGAAGATCCGAGTTTTTTAAGCTGATGATAAATGCGAACACCTTTTCTATAAAAAACGTCAATGAGGCAAAATATTAAAATTAGAAATGGGAGCATTAATGGAAAAAATGTGTAAATCCCACGAATGAATTTAATAGTGGTAGAAAAAAAATAAAAACACGTATTTATGATGTTTTTTTGTTATTAACTGCGTTTATTTATTGTTTATGATAGAATTCCAGTACGAACAAAGCGAGTTCCTTTAAAGCACTTTTAACGCGAATACCATATAATATCTTTTATCCACGACTATGCTATAATACTAGCATTATTCTTGTACATTCTCAAGATTAATGCTAATCTTTATTCACTTGTGAATATTGAACATTATTCACAAGTGAATAATGAGTTATCATGGTAACGAAATATGTCGTAGGTAACTGGCAACACAAAAAGTAAACTACCCTAAACATGAAATCGGTGTAGTACCATTGGTTTATTCAAATAATTGTCCTTCTATTAGGATGTATTGAGATAAATGTGAGTTCCAGTGTCTCCTAAAAAATGTACTTTTCACTGAAAAATATCGCATCAAACGTCGCGCCTTCGACTAGCTAAACCAGTCGTGGTAGTGAATTTTAAATTATCTTTGTGGCACTTATAACCTATCATATTTGACTGATTTGGAATCTTGATCATGGATAAAGTATAGTATTCAAATCGCATTTAATGAGCGTGTTGAATACTATACTTTATGCACGACCAACATTCCGGGTTTTCTTAAATATTATCGGTTATAGGTCAAACAAAGATAATTCACAATGTGAAAACCACGATGCGTCAGCTAGATGAAGGATTAGTCGCCAGTGCATGTTTATTTCAATGATACAAGGGTGGCCGGCAAATTACTTTATTTTATGCCATATTTTACGTATTTTTCAGTAAAAACTATACTTTTTAGGGGGAAAGAGACGCTGTAACCTACATTTGTCTCAATACATTCTAATATAATTATATATTTGAATCAAACAGTGGTAACTACCGATTTCATGTTTAGGGCAGTTTACTATTTGTGTTGCCAGTTGCCTACGGCATGTTTCGTCTCCATGACAACTCACTCACTTGTGAATAATGTTCATTATTCACAAGTGAATAAAGATTAGCATTAATCTTGGGAATGTACAAGAATAATGTGATTATTGTAGTATGGTCGTTGATAAACATTATTGTTTCTATTAAATTTGAAATACTATTTACTTTTAACACAAAAATTTCATCGCAGAGTTCTTGGTGGTGGCCCAGTCATTTGTGACTAAAGCAATGTTGCCTCGTTTACGGTTGAGCAGTGAAATTATGAAAGAAACTGAAAATTTTTATAACGAAAAATTGCAGAAATTGCCACAAATTGGCCAAAATTTTAATTTAATGTAACTTTAGTTTATCTGCGTTCGGTAGAGGTCTCCATATTTTCTTTAACCTAAAATATGAATTTGGTTTTTAATCTACGACCAGATTTAATTTTTTATGATAAGACTGGGAATGCCTGTTATCAACAAGAATTTGCGTTTTAAAGAAAAATCGGGACTCTATTCGAATACTTATAACAGCTTACGGATATTTGCTTCCGAAAAGGGTGCCATCCAGAAATAACGTCAATATTGCAGCGACGTAGTCAAAGTTATACAGGGTTCACTGGTTTACTGGTTCAGAATTGCAGCCTTTATTACTCCCTTTGGCTGGCGTTGCTTTTCACAATAATTGTAAAAAAACGTGTCTACATTTTAATAAATAATTGTATATTGATAAAGCAAAATTTGCTCCGATCGAAGTACGAAATAATAATTTTTCTTCTGATTTAAAATAGGTCTGATGACGTTTATATATACAAAAATACACGCCATTTTGTCTCAGATTTGAATAACAACAATATCCAGCAAAAACAAATAGTTTGAAAAAGGGAAATTATTTGATTTGACAACCATAATACATATCATATAAATTAAAAACTAAACAACTATTTATTGATGAGTCCCCTTTTTAGCAGTGGATCACAAAAATGACTGCGAAATACGCAAGAAGAGACGTCATACGTCTTACGTCATAGAATTCGAAATTATTAGTCGCCATTTGATGTGCTCTGCAACTCCTTAATGTTATTGCACTAATGAATTAGACAGTTGAATTTATTCTCTTTACAAAGCTCATGTAGTTAAACGGTAATCAATGTAAGTTAAGAAAATATAGATGTACAGCGTGTCCCAGTAAGGATGGGAAATCTCGCAACTGGAGCTACTAAGGACCAAAATAGGTCCATCGAAGCACATACACCTTAGTCCAAAAGTTAATACATAGTTTCTGAGATACAGGGTATCAATAGTTACAATTTTATTTTTATTTTTTTATTAACTTTACTCCATTTTAAGAATTGCACCTTTTTTGTTGCTAGACGATGGATACGTAGTTAATAAATTTTGCCTACAATGTAAAATTAAAAAGTTACAAGAGTTTTTGTAAAGTGGCACACGCAGCTCCCTCCCCATCAAAAATAACTGAACATTTAGTTTCCTCACCATAATTATATGTCCTCACCACATTCATACTATAGAATATTATAATAAAATTTGTGTACCAAATTTTATTATAATATTCAAAAAAATTTCAGGCAATTAAAAAAATAAATAAAATAAGATTAAATATAAATTAAAACAGTACTTTTGGCATTCTGCATCTCAGAAACTATTAACTTTTGAACTAAGGTATATGTGGCTCAATCGACCTATTTTGGTCCTTAGTACCTCCAGTTGCAAGACTTTCCATTTTTTCTTCTGAGACACTCTGTAAAAAATATATTTAATTTTTTTTATTTTCCTTGTTAGTAAATTAATAGTTGTTTAGTTCCGAATTTATATATTTAATAATGTGTTATACAATAATTTCACCGTTTTAAATAAATTTTTTACTGGATATTGTGTCAAACAAACTCGAGAAAAACTGACTACGCACATTTAGTATGTGTATATGAAAATACAGCATATTTGAAATTAGAGGAAAAATGGCTATCAGAAAATTGCAAAACATACAAGGTGTCCTTTTTAGTATCCTTCTAATCAACAAACCGCAAGGCAGTCATTGCCTTTTGACCATTATTAGATTAGAGTAGTTCAAGCTAGGACTGTGAGGTAGTAAACAGAAAACGACGAGAGCAGATCGACATATTTTCATCACACTGCTCACCTCAACAGCAGATTTGTGACGTCACTCGCCCCTGATCTACGCTCAGACGCACACGCCACCTGAAGGCTAAATGGTGGGGAATCGCAGCGACCTTATTGGTTCAACTCTTCACTCCGCCCACCACCCTCCACTGAACGCGACCGAGCAGAGTATAAATAAGGCCGCAACAACCTTTTCAAATCATTATTCGTTGATCGCTCTTGCAAACAAGATGTATCAACTGCTACCTTTCATAGCTGCGTCTAGCGTCGTCGTGTTACCTACTCTTCCAGTAGAGCTATGGTGCATAGTACTGCGACTGCTAGATGGTAAATCTTTACTAAACACTTATAAAACTTCCACCTTTTTTAAAAGTATCATTGAAGGTGATCCCATATTGATAAAAACCCTCAAAGATGCAGTCAAGAAGGAAAACGAGTACATTATGAACAGACTGACCAGACCAGGAATGGCAGCAACAGTGACCAGAGCTGAAAGGGCGAGAATGTTTGGTTCCAACATTACAAAGAGGGTAAAAATTGCCAAGTGTCCGCAGATGTTTCAATACGTGAGGAGTGACAAGCCTACAGGGAAGAACGAAGGATCGAAAATGGGAAAAGCGACAAAAACCTCGAGGTATATGCCTTACAGGATTTAAAGTATAGTATATTAATTTCTTAAATAAGGACTGACAATAAATTAATTTGAATTTGTAAATATTGGTATTATTTTAGCTATGTACAAAGCTTTTCATTAAGTTTTTCATAGGTGGCTACAGAAATCTGACCCCTTGTATAAAATTTGAAAGGTGTCAGTGTTTTAGGTAGAATTTCCAAAATTTAAAGGTTAGAAAATACTGCGCCGTTATTAAAAATGTTGGTGGGAATAAAACCTGCAAGAATAATAAATAAAATTACATACAACATAATACGTTAAAAGAAACTTGCTTAATCCTGAAGATTAAGTTAGAAACCATTAAAAATTAGTTTGTTGTTTATTACTACTTTATTACTTTCAATAAAACATTTTTGTGAAAAGAAATTCTAAAATTGTGTTTTTGAAGTAAAGAAAAATCCGTGATAAGCTGTCCAATCCTAAACCAAATAGCTACTCTAGATCCGACTTATCCCAAAAATATCAGAAAATTTATCAAGGATTACGCATTCTAAAAATTCGGTCTTCTTCGTAATGGTTATGGCACTTTATTTTTTGGTTTTGTCCGGAACTTTTTTGGGCATTTTGAAAAGAAATAGTTTATTAGCGGACAATTTTTAAAGAGCAAGTCGAGAAAATGAATTTGATTTACTCAGTGTCTTAGACTCACAGAAATTAAGGCGAAAATGCATGAAACGACCGTAACAACTTATGGGAACCTATTATTGGCATTTACAAACAGATGCTTTCAATTTACTGGTTAAAGTTCTGTCAATCTAATAAAAGTGACTTTTACAACCCCCCTTAGCCGCCCTTAGTAATATCAAAGTTCTAATAAGCAAAGGTTTCTTGTAGTGCAGGAAAAGCGTAAGACACAGCAGAAAATAGGGGGTGTTCATTTAAAACGTCATCTAGTTGGCTGTGAATAGTGATGTAAAATTTCGCCAACATTGAAATGTTGCGAATACTTCGGAAACTTTTGAGACTGTATATGGAAATATTTGGAAACTCTCCGGATTATGTTAGGACTATGTTATCTCATACATATTCTCAACCCAAATTTCAGTTTTTTTTTTCAGGATTTTTGTCCATTATTTATTAGCTTTTGCTGGGGCTGATACGTGTCGAATAAGTGTAAATTAACCGTTTGTTCTTGAAAAATTTAAAATGAGTGATGTGCTGATGATACAGAAAAACAAAGGTGTTTCTTTACTTTTTGTTTCTAACCCGCTAGCGCTTCAAGTGAGGACACATGTACAGGGTCATTGATCATAAGTTAACCACCCACCTAGAAGCTTTAAGTTAACACGGAGAAAAAAATTAAAATACAAAAGTTGTTGATAATTAGGTGTAGTTTTTTTCCAATCCAAAATCCTTTATACAGGGTCTACCTAAAGCCCGTGGAATACCAAAGATTTAATTTTCTAAATGGAAAACCCTCTATATTTATGCTTTTTCATACTCCGCAAAAGTTTCTAAGCATTTTTTATGCAGCATGTCCTATACTTATCCCCACTGGTTTCCTTGATAATCGGTGTCTAAATTCCGATATTATAGTATTTAGCCACTTTCTTAGAGGTTGTCTTTTTAATTGTGTGAAACCATGTTAAATGCAAAAATTATGAATAACCATGTGTGGTTTTTCATGTAAAATTTTATACAGGGTGTACCCAAAATCATCTATTGTGATCTCAATCATCCTGCCGCTTAGGTGGATAAATGTTCGACTGATCAGCTGATACCGCGGATTGATTTTCTTTGTTATATTTAACATGTTACGTTACGAGGGTAACAGGAAAGCGTTACAAGTAGTAAAGGAAAAATGTCCATGCCTTTGGCATCTTTTTCCTAGTGGTAAAAGATAAAGAATTCTCGATTTATTACACCACTTCAAAAGTGTCTTTATAAAAGTTGCATATAGATTGGAAACGCAAACTTAAGTTTAAGATTTCTTAATAAAAACTTAATAAAAGACTTCTTAAAAAAGTACTCTAGCCTTCTAATAAACAAATTATTCCAACCATAATTTACAGTTTTCTTTACAGCTTAGAGTTACAGTTACAATTAGTGGTTTTTCGGTGTAATTTTATGTTTTCAGCTAAAACCAGTAGAAATCGACGTAAAACGACTTAAAACGTGCTAAAATGCGTATTTCAGTACAATTAGTGATTTTTTGGTGAAATTTTTTGTTTTCAGCTAAAACCAGTAGAAATCGACGTAAAACGACTTAAAACGTGCTAAAATGCGTATTTCAGTACATCTAGCTGAGGTGTTAAAGTATAAGCCTTTTAAAGCCTTTCAGTTACAAAAATTTTGGTGTAAGTCACCCATCAATTTTTCGAAAATGGTAGCTTTTGTTTAAGGATATGCTATGTAAAAAAAATTGGCTTAGAATACCAAGTTGCAAAAACATACTAAATGGTCCATTAAGAAAAGAAAAAGACCTTTGATATGCTGACTTTGGGTACATTCTGTATAAAATTTTACAACATAAAAAACTATACATGCTTATCCATAATTTTTGCATTTAACATGGTTCCACACGAAAAGAAGGGGGCTAAATACTATAATATGGAAGTTTAGGCACCATTTATTAAGGAAACCAATGAGGATAGGTATAGGATATGCTGCTACATAAAAAATGCTTAGACACGTTTACAGAGTAGGAAAAAGCATAAATATACAGGGTGATACATTTAGAAAATTATAATTTTGGTACGCCACGGACTTTGGGTAGACCATGTATAAAGGATTCTGTACTGAAAAAAAAACTACACGTAATTATCAACAACTCTGAATTTAACAGTTTTTCTTCGAGTTAAATTAAAGCCTCTAGGTGGGTGGTTAACTTATAATCAATGACCCTGTACATTGTAAGTAAGTGTAGTAATTCTATAAAAATATAAGAAAAAATCTAAAAAAAAGAAAATGCAAGTAATTCGTAAATCCTCTTCCGGTCCGACGTTGGAAATAGCAACAGTTAAAGATTAGTTTAACAGCAAGGAATTGTGGATCGACCAACGAAAAATTGGGCGAGAGGATGAAAAAATAAAAATTATTCAAACGTGGCAAAGAAAAGAAATAGATTAAGTTAAAAGTTTCTTAGAGACCAGACACAGCTACTAAATGTATAAAAGATATGTTTCTCACAAACGAAAACATTAGTTTTTACTTCTGCTAACTTTGATATTTTGCGACACATAATGACGACATTACTTTATACAGATTCACCTGGTTAAACAATAGGCCACAAGGCAGTCCTTGTCTTCTGACCATTGTTAGTTCAGCTGAGACTAGACTCTGTGGTCGTAAAAAGTAAACAACAAGAAGAGCAAACCGATACATTTTTACTTCAACGGCAGATTTGTGAAGTCACCTGCTCCTGCCCTATGCTCAGACCCTCATGCTACCTGAAGGCTAGACGCAAGGACGTAATTGGTTGAACGCTACGCTCCGTTCACCCCCATCATTGACCGCGACGGAGCAGTGTATATAATATATAGATAACTAAGGCCGCAACAACTTTTTCAGTTCATTAATCGTTAAACCGCTCTTGCAATAAAGATGTATCAATTGCTACCTTTCATCGCTGCGTCTAGCGTCGTGTTACCAACCCTCCCCGAGGAGTTCTGGTGTCTGGTGCTACGCTTGTTTGATGGTAAATATTTACTAGACACTACACAAAAGTATCATTAAAGATGATCCTATATTGAGAAAAACCGTCATAGATGCAGTCAAGAAAGAAATTGAGTACGTGATGGATCGCCTAACCAGACCAGGAATGGCAGCAACCATCGAGCTATCTGAAGACCTCTCCTGTTTTACAAATTTGACCCCCCCCCCACCTTTTAGCAGTGGGAACCTTTGAATTGATTACGACTTCCCGCGGAAGTGACATTTCGGTGACGTTGTGTCGTCTTACGTCAAATTATTGCAAAACAGTTCTCACTGTCATTATTATAATATATTGGTATATAACCAAAAACAATCGACACAATCCTTGTCCTGTCCGATGCTAAGAAGTTGGTATGACGTGCGCTGTTGACAATATTACGTCGGGGGAAGCTTTGAAGCGACGGACTTCCGGCCAAAAAGGGGAGCCATTTTTAGGGAAATATCGGCATTTGCAGGCTCTGCCCATATCTGCTAGGTCATTGGCAGCAACAGTGACAATAACTGAACCGCGAGACTATTTGGTTCTAATACTACAAAGTCGGTGAAAGTTGTCAAGTGCCCTCAGATGTTTCAATACGTGAGCTTACAGGGAAAAGAGCAGGATCGAAATAGGTGAAAATAACTAAAACATCGAATTCACAAATTAATTCTAATTTGTGAATACTACTATTCTTTTAAATAAACACATTTTAAAAATATTAAGTTAAAACGAAAATTTCAAGCAAAAAAGAAGTTCTTAGTGTGCTCAGATGGATGAATCAGTGGATGAGCACGAAATTCCTCAATTCTTTGCCAGTTTACGGACGTCTCGACCATTTACTGCAATGCAGAAACTGATGGCACAAACAAAACCACCTTACGAAAACATTGAACTTCATAAAGGGACCACTAACAACTTTATAAAGTAAAAATTAAAAACAAACAAAACCCAACGGAGAAACATTATCTACCTCTTGAAAGAAACATCGTTTAGTCCCTTTAATACTAGAGCATCATATGCATTAAGAGTTTACTAACAGGCGATCACCGGTCTTACAAGGTGTCCCGAAATTAGGCTGCGTAATTTTAACAGCATACTCTATGACCAATAAGGCAAAAAGTTCATACAACATAGACTCGCAAATGCAGAGATACAGGGTCTTAAAGTATTTATGTCTTTTCAACTAAGAGAGTTTTTGGAATATGTAACTCAAATTTGAAACATAACGAACTATTTATGATCTTCGTCGCTAGATATACCAACTGATATTGGGAACCAACAGGATTTTTTTCTATAGTGTATCCCTTTATATGCCCCAAACTATTTAATAGCGCGCCACTGACCGCATTTTCATCAAAATCTGAATTCCTCTATACAATTTAGAATCTTTTTGTCTCTTGCAATTTTTCTTATATCTCACTGTTTTCGGGAAGTTTGCAAAACTACATCTAACAATATGGACCATAATTACGGGGCTGAAGCACGTTGTGAATTACTTCGTTCCGTATTTGTCCGTCAACCTTTCAAATTTAGGCACGTTCACACTTTGCGAACGTTTTACTGGTTGCCTACCATTACGCGCTCCGATAGTGTCTCCATCCTTTTTTCTCAATAAGAATCTAAGGACGGGAATGCTCAAATAAATTTAACAAAATAATAATGAATAAGCAATTGACATGACATTCCGAACAATCCAGAATCATTCAAAATATTGATAAATAAATAAGTCGGCCTTAATTTGTTTGATTTTTTTAATTATCCTTGACCGTGGGAGGTGAGATAAACTAAAATTTTGGGACCCTGAATGCCTGAACAGGCCTTCCGCCCTTAGAAGTGGCGATTTTCATATTGATCCTTTGACTTCTGACGACGACAAAGCACCCCAATCACCAGCCCCTGCACGGTGTAGCCTTTGGGGCGAGGAGTTTTTAAGGCTTGGCCCTACTAACTACAACTGCAACCGAAAGTACCTATAAACCATTTTGTGTTTGAAAAACTAAAAACTAGTTTTAAAATCATTAAAACAAGTATATGCTTCTAATGTTTTATCTCTGTCGAATCGGAAATGGAGTGGATTTTCAAAGGTATGTAAACTTAAAACATTAGAGCTGAAGACGAAAATAAGTTTATAAACATATTGTAGGCTCAATTCCTGAAGCTAAACCTGCAAATTTTGCACCAAAATCGGTATTGACTGCGACCATTAGGACCTAGAAGAAAAGATGTTTTTAAAAATGTATGTGCCAGTAGATACTCTCGAGGCTTAAATTTGTGTACAAGTGTAATAGTTCTCTTCGTTCACCAGCCTGGAAAAGCTATATGCAACCATACACATTTGTACATGAATAAACCATTTTGGGTCTGAAAGCCAGTTTTAATGTGATTGAAATGTATAAATAACTGAGATGTTTTGTCAGCATCACTATGAAGTCAGAAATTGTGTTGATTTTAAAAGTAAAATAATAATTAAAATATTAGCAGTATAGACAAAGATAACTTTATAATAATACCTATTATAGGCTTGAATCTTGAAGCATATTCCAGAAATCTTGGAACAGATCAGTATGGACTTGAGTTTACGAGCAAGAATGTAGGAAACATCTCTATTGGTATATGGCATTTTTATGTTCAATAATAAATGCTAACTTTTTTTTATAATGACAAAGTAGTTTAATGTGTGTTAAATTGCATCAATAGCTACTAAATAATGCAGGATCATCCAGCGTCATATTCCTAATTTATAGTTATAAACTGAATTTGTTTAAAAATGTTTTAGACAGAAATTAAGTTTACATTGATAAGTAATTAATAGTATTAGACTGGATAATCTTGGTCAATGATCAGATCTGTAGTTTAAAGGGTTGCTGTCCACCATGTTTCAAATCAACAATTTACAAATTGGCTGGTTAAAACCTGTTTATTCAAAAGCAACAGTGCTCAATTTCTATGATCATAAAAGACCTCTTTGGAAATTGCAATCCATATTGGGTCGATCATTACTATAAGCTTATTTTCAACCAACTCAATTGGCTGTCCTATTATCAGTCATCAATCGAGTTGGATGAAAATCGAGCTGTAGAATTCAATCTGATCCAGGTTTACCATTTCCAAAAAGTCCTACTGTGTCTATACTAATAGGAATATGAATGATAAAATTTGAGTCACACACTTTGTCACAATAGGACTTTTCGGAAATATTGATCCTAGTTCAGACTGATCCTTACAGATAATTTTCAGGAAACCAGATTGATGATAGTTTGAATCTGATTTCCATCCAATATGAAGGGTAAAAACTCAGCTGATAGTTATCAACTTGATCCGAATTACAGTTTTTGAAAAGGGCTTGTATCTCCTATTGGTATACGGAAAATTGACATATAGGTTCAATGGTATATGTGTTTAATGTGTTCGATAAGACTTTTAATAAAGCTAATCATATTTTGTTAATTTATTTTGACATTTTTATTGAGTTTTGGGAAGTCATGTTTCTATTCGCTTATCAACTGTTTAACAATAAATTGATCTTCGTTATTAAACATATTTTATAAATGTTCAGAAATAGAAGTAATATAATTGACAATTGAATAAATTGAATACAAAAAATTAAATGATATTAATGAAGAATTTTATGTAATTTTTTTCAAGTGCTAGCAAAATTCAGCAGCTTATACAGGTACCTATCCAATTGGTAATGCTTGAAGTGTCCTAGTGATCAGCCACCTTCACAGAAAAGCAGACCAATCAGTCAGCAAGCTGTGATTCCTACCCAAACTCTCCAATTTTTTCAGGGTGTAGCCCTTTTTCAATTATTTCATGGGGGTGTTTTCACTAATCTAAGTTCTCATGTTTTGCGAGTGCACATAACCACTTCACTCAAATCAAGCTTCATCACTAAATATGGATTTTTGGAAAATGTTCTGGTTATTATCCCTATCAATACACCAATTGCAAAATTGCAGTCTTCGGGGAAAGGCAGCTTCATGCAATTCTTGCACATCTGTGAAGCGATACGGGTACACTTGCAGATCTTTATGTAAAATTGCATGGGTGGCACCTACAGAAAGGCCTATTTGATGGTGTAACTGTCGAATAGAAGTACCAGGTGTGTTTTGCATTATTTCTTGTGCCTGTGTAACCACTTTATTGGTGTTTCTTGTGAGATTCACTGCCTGGTCTTTGTAGACCACCTGCTTCTGTAAGCAATTCTAGAACATGCTCCAAAGTTTTCTTGAACTGCATATAGACCACAGCAAAGTTTGGAAATTGAACCTGGAAATCCTCCTCGTAGTTTCGAATGGAATAAACCTATTCGCCATCCACTTTCCATCAAACTCAACATAAATACTTTATGTTCTAAGGCGAAGGCCATGTTGTCCAAATACAAAACAGGTTTTATAGCAATAAAAATTAACGATTTAAGGAAAAATTTGGTTGGTAAAACTAGAAAACAGCAACAAAAAGGTGGGAAACGGGAAAATTTGCCAACAAGGATAAAGACAACACAAGATGGCCGCTAATAACGTTGAAGCGCTGAAAGCTGATTGGACAGTGGCAATGACAAATCTGTTTTGATGGCGAGTCAAGTTACGACGTACTCTTATAACTCTCTTTCTTTCTCTCAAAAAATCATAGCTGGCTAGATGAAATTTTATAATGAACACCCCGTACTTAGTCATATAGCGTATTTGATTTAAATATCTCCAAAACGCTTAGACTTCTAAAGAAAAAAAAACCTCTATAATTCGGAGACATGTTCAACTGCAAAAGTGTCAGGCTCAAATCCAGGCAAAACTAAATATGGAGTTGTAAAAAGGTGGTAAACATGACAAAAAATGAGGCTGTAACTTAACATGTAAAACCCTAAAACACATAATAAGCCGAAGGACCCTGCCCCACTTTTGTGTTATTCGTACTAATCAACTGCTAGAATAATTTATCTGCGTTTTAAGACGTATCAATTTTCGTTCAAATCGGTTACGGCTCGAAATACAAACGTTTACATATGATCAAAATCTTTTGTTGCCTAGTTTAGTAAAGCATTAGAAATGTTTAGCGTGTTTAGTACAAAACTTACTCATTTTTCCACTCCCAAACTTTATTGATGAAATCCTCTCTCCCAATATCGTGACGGGTTTTCTTCTCTTCGCGCCATAGTTTCTTCTCCACCACGACCTGTGTGGCTATTCCAGCGTGATCGCATCCCGGATTCCATAGACTCATGTAACCGCTCATTCTTTTCCTGAAAAAAAGTGAATAAGTCATAACTGGTCAACAACCCGCTTTCGACTTTAGATGAATTCTAAGTGCTTTTGGTAATATCTGTTAGCCGTAACGGCCAAAAAAAGGGTATTTTGAGATAAATAACTTGAGTAAATCGAATCGGATCTGAAAAAGCTTACAAGTGTCTTATAGATTGATGCTTCTGGTATTCTGCGAAGTTGAATTTATTAGTCTTACGCTTTATTCAGAACCTGAAAATTAGCAGCCAAATTAGTCAGTATAACTATACTAGTCACCTAATTTCAGATCTAAGTTTAATCACAGCCACCTCGGGGAAAAACCTTCCAAAGATACCAAAATCGATAATGCAGCTATCTGAACTTGGTCATGTCCTCTAATACGTGATTACAGTGTCTTGAATTAGTACGTAAGTTAACGCGAAACCTTGGCCGTACGAATTCAAGTGTAAGTTTGGAGCTTGTGAACAACCTACAGTGCAAGCCCATGCCAAACACAACAAGCCAACAAATTTTAAAGCTAATTATGAAATCGTGAATGAAGCTTCACTCTTGTCTTTAAACAGGCGATTAGAAAAGAAAATGCAAATTGGCCAAAGTTTGTTAAAGATTTATAGCTTCGATTCGGCTGTACAATGTCAAATTTTGTTTTCATTATTGTAACGCCCAAAAGTCGGTCCACAAAGATTGGAGCCGAAGCGGCAACGCCGAGCGCCAACCGCGACCCCATCTAGAAAAAACGAGAACGGGGAACAGTTGCCTTCGTTCTCAAGTACGAGAGTGTGTTCAGACCGTTATAAACCAGCGAACCGCGCGAGATGGGATGGAATAGACAATGCATTGTAGAAAATAAGCGAAATGAGCGAACAGTGCGAATTGGTAGTAGAGAATATTTGCGTTTTAATCGTGTTGTAATAGTTAAAAGTAAATAAAAATGTGTAGTTAATTGACGATAAATTATTGGAACCCGTATACCGTAACAACTGGTGTCAAAAGTGGGATATTTTCGTCAAACTTGTGACTGTACGTGGAATACGCATGGAATTTTCCGTCGTCAGGACAGTGCAAGAACTTTGGTGCTTTCTGCATGCCATATACTCGATCTACGAGAAAAATCATCGATGAACAACTGGCAGCACTTATGGAAATGCTGAAGAAGGACAAAGAGGAACGAAGGAATTTTCTGGAAGAACAAGAAAAACAAAGCCAACTTGAGAAAAAGGAACAAGAAAAACAAAGGCAACTTGAGAAAGAGGAACAAGAAAAACCATTAATTGATGGTCGTCGCGAGTTGCAAGAACTTGTCTCAACCAAAATGACTAAACTAAGTCAACGAAGTCAAACTAAACGTAGATTAAGTCAAACAAGACGTGGATCAAGTCAAACAAGACGTGGATCAAGTCAAACATGAAGTAGATATGAGAATAGAATAGAAGAACGGTGGCAGATCTGGGAAACACGTCGCAGTGGGTCAACTTCAACCGCTGAGCGACTAAACATTACTAGGCCTCCAGTTTTCGACGGCACTACTACCTGGAGCATTTATAAAGACCAATTTGAGGCGGCAGCAGTTAAAAATGGATGGACAGATTCGAACAAGGCTACCGAACTTTTAGTAGCTTTGAGAGGAAAGGTTGCAGACATCATGCCCACATTGTCGACCACTGAAAAGTGTAATTACAACACAATTGCCGCGGCGTTAGAGCGGAGGTTTGATAATGGTCATCGCGAAATAATCTACCAGACCGAACTATGGATGAGGCGGCAGAAGCTAGGCGAAAACCTACAGGAATTTGGAGCAGACATTGAGCGTTTGACAAGATTAGTGTATCCTGCGGCTCCCTCTAATTTCCTAGCCAGCTATGAGTCCAGCAGTTTATCGAAGGAGTTCCCCACAGTGAAATGAAATGCAATTTGAGGTTGACTCGTCCTTCCAGTGCAAATGAGCCATTAATTCGGGCACTGGAGTATGAGGCGTTGAGAATAAACACCATCCACAGAGTTAGAATAGTTGACGTACAGGAAGAGCCGCAGCAAAACTCAATCTTAAAGCAATTGTTGGACGAGCAGTGTGAATTCAGGAAGCAAAGGACTTCATATTTCGACCAATCAAGGAGCAGGGCACAAGACATTGGTTACAGAAGAAATATGGACCGAAATGCCCACCTACAGAAACCAGGATCTTGTTTCAACTCCGACATTTTACAAGGGACTGGCGCGTTCGACGGGAAAGGAGTCAGACTCCGCCACGACGACAATCTGGCGGACTGACACATCAGCCGGAAAACTAAGACCAGTCAGTGTGAAGGGGCGAACGCTGACTGGCCCCACGAAAGCCCCCAGGAATATTAGGATTGGACCGCTTGGAAGAAGCCTCACCATCCCTGGCAAAATTGAATATCGTCCAGGCAGATCTCATGGCAACGTAGATGCATTATCACGCAGGCCCTGTAAAGGGGAATGTCGACACTGCCAACGAGAAGGACCAAGTATTCTTACGAGAACCAGAATTGACGTCGACGAACATTGGACCATTGAACAAATGAAGGTCAAACAAACAACCGACAATGCTGTGGGGTTAATACGTCAATGGAAGCTGGAAAATCAAAGACCTGATTGGAAGGACATAGCAAATAAGACCCCGGAAGTAAAAGCTATGTGGGTTCAACGATTCCTTGGCGATTCAGAATGGTTTACCGAAGAGGACTTGAAAAAGCCCTGATGGGAAAAGCGCCATGCTCCAGCGTGTCGTACCAGAAAGTAGACGAAAAGATGTCTTGCGAGAAATGCCCCATTAAGTGTCTGGAGACCATTTTGGAGTGAATCACACCGTGGATAGAATTCGGGAAAGGTACTACTGGGTAAATTGTCGAGATGACGTCGAAGAGTGGTGCAAAAATTGTGACACCTGCTGCTCCATAAAAAGACTAGGGGGCAAATGAAGCAATACAATGTTGGCGTCCCATTTGAACGAATTGCAATCGGCGTGGCAGGTCCTTTTCTAGAAACGGACGATGACAACAAATACATCTTAGATGCCATGGATTATTTCAGTAAATGACCTGAAGCTTATGCACTACCAAATCAGGAAATTAACACCATGGCAAGGGTCTTGGTTGACGAACTCTTCAGTAGATTCGGCGTACCATTAGTACCATTAGTTCATTCGGACCAGGGACGGAATTTTGAATCGTAATTTTTCATGGAACTTCTGGGGATCCGCAAAACAAGGACAACTCGGCTCCATCCACAATTAGATGGCATGGTACCCCTGCATAATGGTAGCGGACCACCAGAAAGAGTAGGACAAATTTCTGCCTCTTCTAAGGATGGCTTACAAAGGTGCGTGCATAACACGACAGGACATACCTCTGTCAAGGTAAAGAACTTCGTCTTCCAACGGATTTGGTGTACGGATCACCAGAAGAAGCGGTGCAAGATGTCCAGAACTATGCTAATGAACTTCGAGAAAGATTAAAGGAAATCCATCGAAACGTGAGGACAAAGATAAAGATTGCAAGCGATCGGATGAAAGCCAGATATGACCTAAGGGCAAATGCTGCAGGATTTAAGACAGGTGACTTGATCTGGTATATTTAAGGCAGGTGACTTTGCTGAATAATCCACAGAGGAAGAAAGGAAAGTCTCCCAAGTTGCCTCCAAGTTGGGAGGGTCCATATACAGTCATCAAAGGGATCAACGACGTGGTATACAGGATCCAACATACCCCTAGAGCAAGGATGAAAGTGGTTCATCTTGAACGGTTAAAGACTTACAGTCGTGGAGGTTTCTCTGATCGGTACGATCAGAGCTAAGAGGGGGCCAATGTCCGTCCACGGAGATTCGGGCCGAAGCAGCAACGCCGAGCGTAAACGAGAACCGGGTACAGTCGCCTCCATTCTCGAAAGTACGAGAGTGTGTTCAGACCGGGTATATAAACCAGCGAGTCGCGCGAGATGCGATGGAATAGATAGTCCAGTGTAGAAAATAAGCGAAATAAGCGGACAAGCGAACAGTGCGAATTGTTAGTAGAGAGTAATTGCGTTTTAATCGTGTTGTAATAGATAAAAGTAAATAAAAGTGTGTAGTTAATTGATGATAAATTATTTGAACCCGTATCCCGTAACATTATTTTAGTTACGAATGGTACATCTCTAGATCTTTTCCCACTTATCAATGATTGGCAGACCTTGACCTTACCACCGTTTTGAAAAATATGGTTCTTTTGAAAAAGAATGGTCTTAGCTCAAATATTACATTTTAAATGCAAATTTTTCTATAGTGATTTTTTTTCTATAGTGTGCTCCATTGTACGTTCCCAAACTTTTTTGTAGCGCGCAATTTATCGTTTTCTCTGTTTCTGAATTCCATTTTTCTCGTTTTCTTCTCTATCGTCTGGATTTAGAAACATGACAAAAATGTAGTTTAAATATTACATTTTTACTATACAACTTTAGACGTGGCAATTTTGAAAGTCTGTCCAAATTAAAGGATATTTTGTATGTATGGGGGCACTAATTTTTTTTTGTTTTAGAGTTGTCCCATATTTTTCATTTTTTAACCTACCTTTCAATGTTATCATTTAATTCTATATATAAAAGGTTTCCTTTAAAAACTTTGTAGCGACAATCGTTTGTGATTAAAGTAGCGATAAAAGCAGTCATGTCATAGTACATTTTCTTAATCTCGATTTTAAAGACACATGCGCCAAAAAAGCTAATTGGTGTTGACTTAACACAATATACCTACATGGAAAAAATATTCTTAAGAGTACCTAGTCGAGAGTATACCTAGTTTTTTTTAAATGCTGAATAAATTTCAAAAAACTTAAAAGATGGAAAAAGTTTCGAGTACCACTTTCTAAAGATAAAAAATTAAAACTGCTCTTTGAGCGCCATCTTCAAAGAGCTCTATCGCATTACAGGGACGTTTCGGGACACACGTTCGTAAGAAATTTTTATTCCCTGAAATTTGGCGTATAGATTTCTGCACATTCTCGAAGTAGGTGACAAAGCTAAGTTGAAGTTGAAAAGCGGCTGGTAGATTGTAAGTAATATAAGTTACGTAATTAAAGTCGAAAAAAAAATCTATTAGGGACATTAAAAAAGCGAAAGTAAAGTCGGAATTTTAGATATCCTGTCTTTTTTTTCGAAACGATCATAAGATAAAAACTTGCCCATCGTGCTTAAACGGTAAAAAAACTATTTCCCAAGAGACTATAATTTTCCTGAAAAAGGTCTTTCGTGTGTAAAGCTTCCCACCCAGTACCTCTTACGCCAAAGCAGATAGGAGAAAAATGTCTAAAACGACTAGAGATACACAAATCGTAAAAAGAATAACAAAACAAAATTTAATAGCCATTGGAGTATAAATTACAAAAATAAGACTAAAAATTTTGATCTTGTGCTTTTTCACATTTACGCAAGTTATGGTATTTTTGGTTTTGGTCATAGCAGATAGTTCATTTAGCAGATTTGATGTTTCACGACACATGCACTAATAATACTGTCATGACGAGCGAACTGCTTGAGTGCTATTTCTGATTGCGAGCAATCACCATTGAAACATTAATTATTTGTTGGAGATGTCGCTCTTGTTCACAAAGAGCCTCCGTGTTAATAGAAATCCGATTATATCGATTATAATCTATAATATATGTATTTAAAAAATCATTATAATACATAAGAACCGGAATTCTGCCAAAGATGACAATAATTCCTTCTGCAGGTTTGCCACACTTAAAACAATTCTGATGAAACTTAAGAGGTCTACTTTTCAACATGGAAATTAAGAAGTAGTAATCATCTTAGAAGCTCCATCTTAAAGATACGTAATGCTTATATATCACTGTAACATACATGCTTACCATCTCACTATGGAGTCCTGAATAGCGTTGGTCAATGCATGTCCTAAATGCAGCGACCCAGTGACGTTCGGAGGTGGAATTACCATTACAAATTTCTTCGTTTCCTCAGCTATGTTCGCTCTCTGAAAGCAAAAAATGCTTCAGATGAACATGGATTATGAAAGACTTTCAAGAAACGAATAATGACTGAAATCGAATGTTTTTTTTTAAGTCCCGTTTAGTTAATAAGGTAGAAACAAAAGGATTCAGGGGCAACAGATAATTATTTTTAATTTTCTCCTTTCATTTATATGAAGTGAATAGCTTGAGAAATAGTCGATTTATCAAGATAAAACGTTTTAAAATTTGCAATCTCTCACTCCTCTACTTATTGTAAGAAACTCATTTGGTTTGCTCATTGGAGTGCTGGACCGACACGCTCCAGCACTCTCAGTTCAAAACTTATTCCTTATTTTGGTGTTAGATATGTCGTGTTATTTGGCTTAACGATCCTTATACAGGGTCATCTAATGAAGACAGGATTAGGTGGCTTTTAACGCAATAGATTAAATTAATTGAAAAGCCAAAATGGATGTTTATTATGTTTCTTACAGTAGAGTACGAAAATGCTACATGAGAAACAACTGATTATGAAACAAAATCGATAAGGCTTATTTTGACACTTTTTTTTAATGGAATGCCGCATTTCTCATTTGATATTTATTATTTCAATTCCCAAATATTTTTTTATCCATACTGATATTTTAAATCAGTGTTGATTTAATTTAATTAAATTCATTAAAGTTTATTTTCTGGAGTTTAAGTAGGAAAATATTAGGTTAAGAAATATATAAAAAATCGAAAAATCGCATAAGAAATATTCTGTTTAAAGAAATTTCAAAGTGTTTGCATCGGTTTTATTTGATGCGCAGTTATTTTCCAATTTTCATTTTCGGATTCTACCGCAAGAAACATAAAAAACTGCTGTTCAGATCTCTGGCGATATTTACGAAACAAAAAAACAGTTTAAGATATCTTTATTAAACTTTCTTGTTTTATTTCATTATGGATTTTAAGAGGTGGGGAGTACTTTGACATTTTTTATGGAATGGTATACTTTCTTCTTAATATTCGAACACACTTAAAAACCATACTTCTTGAAAAAAAAATTAATTATGGACCAACAATGGCAATTAATGTATTGCCTGTCACTTCTGAAAAATTGTTCAAAATGCCCCTCTTCAGCTTCCACACACATTCCAACCTTTTCCTTAACGGAAGAATCTCGTACACTCTGCCCTATGCTCATGCCATTCAAAGCCTAAACTCTGGGCGAAACGCACCGACGACATTGGTTGAACGCTATGCTCCGCCCACCCCCCACCACTGACCGCGACCGAGCGGAGTATAAATAAGGCCGCAACAACTTTCTAAAATCATTATTCGTTGAATCGCTCTTGCAATCAAGATGTATCAACTGCTACCTTTCATCGCTGCGTCTAGCGTCGTGCTACCAACCCTGCCAGTGGAGCTATGGTGTCTGGTGCTGCGACTCTTGGATGGTAAATCTTTACTAAACACTTGCAAAAGTTCCAACTTTTTTAAATGTATCATTGAAGGTGATCCCATATTGAGAAAAACCGTTAAAGATGCAGCAAAGAAGGAATATGAATACGTTATGGACCAACTGACGAGACCAGGAATGGCAGCATCGGTGACACGAGCTGAACGAGCGAGAATGTTTGGTTCCAACATTACGAAGACCGTGAGAATTGCCAAGTGTCCGCAAATGTTTCAGTACCTGAGGCGTGACAAGCCTACAGCGAAGAGAGAAGGATTGAAAATGAGAAAAATGACTAAAACCTCCAGGTATGTTCCTTATAGAATTTAAGATATTTTGTATATTAACTTCTAAAAAACCGACAATAAATTAATTTTAATTTGCAAATATTAGTATGCTTTTAGTTATAAACTTTTATTATTTATATTTCGTTACAACATTCACTTATTATTGTCATTAAGTAGCCGTCGGAAATCTGACTTTGTCATTTTTCGTGTCATCCCAACATATGCTGAAATGAGATAGTTAGAAAAAAAGATTTCAAAGGTAGGTAAAGAAATAACAAAAACTAAGTTAATGAGGTATATACAGCGTTTCCCAAAATTAGGGGAAAATATTTTAACACCGTATTGAGCGTCGCAAAATTTGACAAAATTCATATAGACTTAAGTCCGAAAACGCTTCGTTACTAAGATATAGGGTGTTAAAGTTTGAAATTCTATTTTATTTTACTTTTATGGCGCCTACAATTTTTGAGACATTTTGTTCCAATTTGGATATACGAATCAAATTATGATCTATTAGATAGAATTTACAAATGATTGTCAAAATCTTCAGGGTCTTATTTTTTCTGAGGTCAAGCTTTATTTTATTACCCCCATTTTTTAATGGTACGCCACTGGACGTTTATTTATTGAAATTTGCATTCTTTGTTCAATTTAGGGACAAACTTAGCCTCTTGCATTATCTTCGAGTCTTCAACCGTTTTCGAGAAAAATCGATTTTAAAATCGATTGACAGGCGACAAAAAATGTATTCAGAATTCATACGGGGTGTTCATTATAAAACTTCATCTAGCAGGCCATGAAATGTTGACAGAAAAGGACGACAATCAAAATAAATGGACTTTTGTTTCTCCATCCTTTTCTTTTGACAATTCACAGCTAACTAGATAAAGTTTTATAATGTACACCCCGTAATTGTTTAGAAGGCGGCCAAGGATATTACCGCCATGTAAAAACAAACGAATGAAAAAATGTCAAAAGTGATATTTGTCATTGTGTTGAATATTCCTGAACAAGATTTAAATTTTTGTTAAAAATATGGACGGATTTTCTTATCAGGAACTATCCGATATTCATTTCATTTATGGTTACTGCAACGGACATTGTCTGGCGGCATTGCGAGAGTACCGCAGACGATAAAAAATCCTCAAATTGGACTCCTACGATTTCTATAACCTTTGGTATACCAAGATCTAATGTAAGTTTAAGTTCGTTTAAAAATAGCATAAAGTAATTCGAATAAAGTGTAAAGCCCCATTTCCACTGAAGAAACATTAGTCAACTTTTGAGTTTCTTCTGCTTATTTCTGAAAATGGTCCTAAAATTTCTGAACCTTAGTGTACAAAAATGTTGCTTATTGTTTCTTAGATAGAAACGTACCTTAAGGTACTAAGTATCGCAAATTTCAATTTTAGCTGGAAAGAATAACCCAAGTGCAGAATCTCTACCCCTATCATTTCCAAAGAGTTTAAGACTTGAAACCTGAGGATTTTCCTACAAAAGTCGAATTTTGCCGTTTGGGTTTTAAACTATGAACACGTTGGGTTTTAAACTATGAACACATGTTACAAAATATTCTACGGACCGATGAGAAAACGTTTACAAGGAATGGGACTTTTAATTTTCATAACACACATTATGGGTTTCGTGCACGTTCCATTAATTTTAAATCCTACTAAGGCCTTTTTGGGGGATCCAAACTTTAAATTTAGTTATGTTGATGCAGAAGCACCCAAATACAATATATTTTTTGTTTTCAACCAATGTAGTCTCGTGCCGCACGAAACCCATTGGGCTAATGAAAATCCGAAAGCAGTTAGGCGCACTAATTTTCAAAACAAGTTCTAAATAAATGTTTGGGCTGGGATTATCGGAGATACCCTGATTGGTCCAATTGTGATTCCCGACCGATTAAACGCCAACGTCTATTTGCATCACTTACAAAGTAAAGGGCCAGAGTTATTGGAAGATGTCCCGTTAAATGTACGCCGTCAAATGTACTATCAACATGACGGAGCATCGGCTCATTATGGGCTCAATGTACGGGCTTGGCTTAAGAACAAATACCCGGAGAGATGGATAGGAAGGGGTGGTCCAATTGCATGGCCGCCACGATCTCCGGATTTAAATCCGATGGATTTAAATAATGAACATTTAATGAAGTAGGGACGTTCTACCATTTTGTAAACTTTTGCAGTTTATTGATGAGCTTTGTATCTTTTTAACAGTGTTCTTAAGTTTTGGTGTTACTCGTAATTAAAGAAAAGTTTTATATCACTAATTTAAAAAGTGTACTCTCACTCGAATGTAAGCCTTGTGTAAGCCAAAATGTCACTTTTGATATTTTCTATTCGTTTGTATTTACATGGCGGTAATAGCCATGGCAGCCTTCTAAACAATTATGAATTCTGAATACGTTTTTTGTCGCCTGTCAATGAATTTTAAAATCGATTTTTCTCGAAAACGGAAGTTACGAAGATAATGCAAGAGGCCAAGTTTGTCTCTTAAATTGAAGAAAGAATGCAAATTTCAATAAATAAACGTCCAGTGGCGTTCCATTAAAAAATGGGGGTAACAAAATAAAGCTTGACCCCAGAAAAAATAAGATCCTGAAGATTTTGACAATTATTTGAAAATTCTACTTAGGTAGATCATACTTTGTTTCACATACTCCAAATTGGAAGAAAATATCTCAAAAATTGTAGGTGCCATAAAAGTAAAATAAAATCGAATTTCAAGCTCTAACACCCTGTATTTTAGTAACGAAGCGTTTTCGGACTTATGTCTATATGAATTTTTGTCAAATTTTGCGACGCTGAATAGGGTTTTCCCTAATTTTGGGACACCCTGTATACACATTTTAAAAATCATTGGGTTAGAACAAAAATTTTAATAAGTTCTTAGTGTCTCAATATAGAGATAAAAGTGGAATCAGTGGATGTGTGCGAAATAACGATTCCTCCACTAAAAAATTTCAATTTGCAGAAGTTTCCACAGTTTATTGCAATCTTTCTCAAGACTAAAAAGAGCAGAAAACGCTGCAATTAGTAAAACAAGCAGCATTTACAAAATAACATTAAGAACCGATGACAGAGACAAAACCATCTTAAAAAACATTGAATTGTCTATTTAACACTTTGTTAATTATTGTTGATTAAAATGTACAAAACTATAAAGTAAAAAAAAAACATGGACAAGTGCCTCTAATATTAGAGCAGAACTGTGTTTACTGACAGGCGATAACGATTCTATATGCGGAAGTGTCCCAAAATTAGTTTAGCAGCATACTCTTGGCCAAAAATAAAGCAAAAAGGTACTAATTTATATAATCAATATCTAATCTTATAATCAATTAGAGCGGCGTTTCTAAACGAGGGGTTTTTGTTTTTCATTCAACTCGATGACGTTTTCAAATGGACACCCCCCATTTTATTGGCATGATTTGTAGAAACAAATATATGTTACTATATAACTATGTAGCTCAGGTTCATTTGAAAACGTCATGGAGTTGGCTGTGGAATGTCAAAAGAGAACTATGAAAAAACAAGAACCCCTGTTTTAGAAACGCCACGTCGCTCTATTTGATTATTGTTCAATTGGTGCCTTTTTGATTTTAATGCATATAATATATGTATTAAAAGTCATGTTACTGAAGTTTTAGGCTTTTCACCTTAGACTTTCAGTATAATTGCAGAACTTTTTCATATGCTGTCAAGCACTCAATTAATATTTCTCTTCAACGAATATTTTATCTTTTAGTCATATATTTAACGTCCGTATAAGAATAAAAATTGATATTTTATTATCGATATATTTCAATAGGCGAATAATGACAGAAAAGTAATGTTTTTTCTTTAAGTCCAGTTTAGTTCATAAGGTAGAAACAAAGGATTCGGGGGCAAGAGATAATTATTTTTTGTTTTCTCCTTTCATTTATATGAAGTGAATAGCTTGAGAAATAGTCGATTTATCAAGATAAAACGTTTTAAAATTTGCAATCACTCACTTCCCTATTTCTTGTAAGAAACTCATCATTTACCGGTATGCTCCAGCACTTTTTTTTTTAGTTAGTCCAAAACTTATTCCTCCTTTTGGTGTTTGATTGTGATTGTGATTGTTTAACGATCCTTCTTATACAGGGTCATGCAATGAAGAGAGGACTAGGTGGTTTTTATCACAATGGGTTAAATTAATTGAAAAGCCAAAATAGATGTGTATTATGTTTCTTAGAGTAAACAATTGATTATGAAACAAAATCGATACGGCTTATTTTGACATTTTTTTTAATGGAATATTTATTATTTCAATTCCCAACTATTTTTTATCTATACTGACATTTCTAATCAGGGTAGATTTAATTTAATTAAATTTATTAAGTTTTATTTTCTGGATGTTTAAGTCGGAAAATATTAGGTTAAGAAATATATGGAAAATCGAAAAATCGCATAACAAATATTTTGTTTAAAGAAATTTCAAAGTAGGTTGTAGCGGATTTATCTGATGCGCAGTTATATTCCAATTTTCTTTTTCGGATTCTACCGCAGGAAACGTAAAAAAACTGCTGTTCAGATCTCTGCAGGCGATATTTACGAAACAAAAACACGGTTTAAGATATCCTTATTAAACTTTCTTGTTTTATTTCATTATGGATTTTGAGAGATGGGGGGTTACTTTGACATTTTTTATGGACTGGAATACTTTTTCTTAATATTCGAACACACTTCTTGAAAAAAAAATAATTTGGATCAAAAAATAAATTAATTTGGACCACTGGTTACCAAATTATGATTAGATTTTAGCACAAATAATTATTCAACTACCTAATGGCCATTCATGTAGTGCTTACCACTTCTGAGAAATTGTTCAAAAAACCCCTCTTCAGCTTCCACACATTCCAACCTTTTCCTTTACGGAAGAATTTCGTACACTATGCTCATGCCATTTAAAGCCTAAACTCGGGGCGAAACGCACCGGCGACATTGGTTGAACGCTATGCTCCGCCCACCCCCCACCACTCGCCGCGACCGAGCGGAGTATAAATAAGGTCGCAACAACTTTCTAAAATCATTATTCGTTGAATCGCTCTTGCAATCAAGATGTATCAACTGCTACCTTTCATGGTTGCGTCTAGCGTCGGGCTACCAACCCTCCCAGTGGAGCTATGGTGTCTGGTGCTGCGACTCTTAGATGGTAAATCTTTACTAGACACTTACAAAAGTTCCAACTTTTTTAAAAGTATCATTGAAGGTGATCCCATATTGAGAAAGACCGTTAAAGATGCAGCAAAGAAGGAATACGAATACGTTATGGACCAACTGACGAGACCAGGAATGGCAGCAACGGTGACAAGAGCTGAACGGGCGAGAATGTTTGGCTCCAACGTTACGAAGAGGGTGAGAATTGCCAAGTGTCCGCAAATGTTTCAATACCTGCGAAGTGACAAGCCTACAGCGAAGAGAGAAGGATTGAAAATGACAAGAATGACCAAAACCTCGAGGTACGTTCCTTATAGAATTTAAGATATTTTGTATATTAATTTCTGACTAGACTGACAATAAATTAATTTTAATTTGCAATCATTAGTATCCTTTTAGGTATAAACCATTCACTTATTATTGTCATTAACTAGGCGTTGGAAATCTGACTTTGTCATTTTTATCGTATCTTTTGAACATGTGCTTAAAGGACATAGGTATAAAAAAAATTTAGAACAAAAATTTCAAACAAAATTAAATTGTTAGTCTCCCAATATGGGCATAAAGGTTGAATCAGTGGATGTGTGCAAAATAACGATCTCAGTAAGGATTACAAATATACATGAGGAATGGAAAGCACATCTTAAAAAACATTGAATTATATATTTAACAATTTGTTAATTAAAACGTAGAAAACTATAAAGAAAAAAAAACACGAATAAGTGCCTTTAATATTAGAGCAGCACATGACTTTACTGGCAAGCAATAACAATTCTATATGCAGAGTGTCCCAAAATCCAAAATTAGTTTAGCAGCATACTCTCGACCAAAAATAAAGCAAAAAGGCACTAATTAAACAATAATCAATTAGAGCGGCGTTTGTAAAACAGGGGTTTTGGTTTTTTCATCCTTCTCTTGTAACATTTCACAGCCAACTCGATGACGTTTCCAAATGAACACCCTCAGTTTTACTGGCGTGATTTGTAGAAAAAATTATATGTTATGTTACTATGTATTGTATAGAGTATTAAAAGTCATGTTACTTAAGTTTTAGGTTTTTCACCTTTAGACTTTCCGTACAATTGCAGAATTTTTTCACATGCAGTCAAGCACTCAACCAATATTTCTCTTCAACGAATATTTTATGTTTTAGTTACATATTTAACGTTCCTATAAGAATGGAAACTGAGAGAGAAAATTAATGACTTTTTTTAAGTCTAGTTTAGTTCATAAGGTAGAAACAAAAAGTTTTAGGGGTAAAAGATAATTATTTTTAGTTTTCTCCTTTCATTTATATGAATTGAATAGCTTGAGAAATAGTCGGTTTATCAAGATAAAACGTTCTAAAATTTGCAATCTCTCATTGCTCTATTTCTTGAAGAGAGAAACTCCTCATTTACAGGCAAGCTCCAGCATTCGTTAGTCCAAAACTTATTCCTCTTTTTGGTGTGTTTGGTATGTATTGTTTAACGATCCTTCTTATACAGGGTCGTCCAATGAGTACTGGACTAGGTGGTTTTTCTAATAATGGGTTAAATTAATTGACAAGCCAAAATAGATGATTATTATGTTTCTTACAGCAGAGTAGGAAAATGATACATGAGAAACAATTGATTATGAAATAAAATCGATAGGTACGGCTTATTTTGACATTTTTTTTTCTTTTAATGGAATGCCGCATTTATTTGATATTTGGACACGCCCTTTCTTCAGGATGAAGTCTCGACTAGTTGCTAAAACAAAAAAAAACATCCTGGCTACTGCAGCTGAGGAAAGGGTAGTAGTAATGCCGGGTACCGGTAAGAGAAATGGCCCAGAGGCTTACAACCTGAGCGGTGGGAGAGGGTAGCCTGCCGTTCAAATCCTGCTGAAGCAGTTAAACTCTCTCCTTCAACGTAAGGTAAACAAAAATTCAATAAAGAAAACAGTTATGTATTGACCGAGTCCTGAAACCGCCAGGTTCCAAGGGCATTAGGTAGAACTCGTAACGTCGGCTGTGTCCTCCTGTTGCAAGTCAGGTTAAGCCGAGGGGTAAACCGCAGGCCAAAATCTTGTACACTAATGCCGACTAATATCAAATAAATGCCTACTAATTCCTCGACCAATGCCTACCAATTCCCGGTAATGCCCACTAATTCCTATTGTGTTTTTACCTCTGTTATTTCTTAAAACTTTGTTATTTCTTAATCCTATTATTTCTTAAAATCGAAATCGACAAAAAACTTGTGCCTTATTATTGTTATTGTCGTCAAGTATTCGTTGGAAATTTGACTTTGACATTTTTATCATATCTTTTCAGCATATGCTAAAAAGAGATGGGTATAAAAAAATTAAGGCTTCAAAGGTAACTAGATGACAAAAATAAGTAAATGGGTAATATGTATATGTATGAAGGTCTGGTTTAATTATGGTTCCTATATACAGGGTATCTCGATGTTTTGTCTCGATCTTATATACAGGGCAAGGGCTAAGAATGCTTTCAAAGCTTCTTCTCCAAAGCAAGGGCTTCACCCAGCTTTATGGAGAAAAATGTTTGTAATTAATATATTCATGCGACTGAAAACTAGATGTCTTTTGAGTAGGTTTTTTTTTCCATTTGGCGTTTTCCAAAGAATTACTCTTTGCCACCATAAAACGTTATTTGACCATCTTAGGTCCCTTAAGTCACCTTATAATATCTGTTGTAGCGTTCTCGGGAAACTAAAAAAAAATATTACACTCGATATTACATAATTTTTGACAGCTTTAATACCTCATTAAATGCGAGTTGAATACTATACTTTATCCACGACCATACTATAATAATCACATTATTCTTGTACATTCATTCTTGTGAACACTAATCATTATTCACTTGTGAATAATGAACATTATTCACAAGTGAATAATGAACATTATTCACAAGTGAATAATGAGTTGTCATGGAAACGAAACATGTCGTAGGCAACTGACAACTCAAAAAGTAAACTGCCCTAAACATGAAATCGGTAGTTACCACTGGTTCATTCAAATAATTATCCTTCTATTAGGATGTATTGAGGCAAATGTAGGTTACAGTGTCTCTTTTTCACTAAAATATGTACTTTTCACTGAAAAATACTTAAAATAGGCCATAAAATGAAGGAATTTACCGTCCACCCTCGTAGCATTGAAATGAACATGCGGTGACATGCGCGGGTGACTAGACCGTCATCTATGGACAAGACGCATCAAACGTCGCGCCATTGAATAGCGAAACCAGTCGTGGTCGTGGTTTTAAAATTGTAAATTATCTTTGTGGCACCTATAACCTATCATATTTGAGAAAACCCAGAATCTTGGTCGTGGATAAAGTATAGTATTCAACGCGCATTTAATGAGCATTATTCTCTCGGGCAACTTGTGCCACGTGTGTCACGTCACGTTCCTATCTGCCGTAGTCGATCAGTTGATCGAAGGGATCAAAGATAACTATTTAATTACACAAGCAAAAATGACCTAAAATAGCAGATAAATCAAGACTGAACCAAGTCCATAAATCAGATACAAAACAGGTCAAGAAAAAGCGAAAGAAATTAAGTAAATCATGATTTAAATAATTTAATACCAATCAAACCAATTAAAAGTGCCGCGCATTTACTCCAAAATGAGATCACTTTAAGAAACTTAGGAATTGCAAAACTCCTGCGTCCTTGTCTAACGCTAGCGCAAGAGCAGAGCCTAGACATTCTATCGAGTGATTGAGTGACATTTAAAATGAAGGACGATCATTCATTACTGACAATAAGTGAAAGTGTTCTTGAGTATTCGGTCTGTTATTTCAGTAATTACTGTCAATGTCGTAAAAAATATAAAAGAAATAAGTTAGATTAGTTTTTTTTTGTTATGTGATCAAAATAAAAAAATAAATTAATTAAGTACTTATCGAGCAAAACTCGTTAAGTACAAGAGCGAAAGTAAAGTGAGTGATTCAAATGCGTGAGGCATTAACTCAATAAAGAGATATAAGCAAACACTTAAGGTACGTTTATTATTAAAACTAAGAAATGGCAAAAAATTGCCGTGAAAATTCATTATTTTATTTCCCATATATCTTTTGATCAATATTTATATTTTTAATAAGTATATATTTAATGTAATTAAATTAATTGAAGTTTATTTTCGGGATGTTTAAGTCGGAAAATATTAGGTTAAGGAATATATGAGGAATCGAAAAATCGCATAACAAATATTCTGTTTAAAGAAATTTCAAAGTGGACTGTGCGGTTTTATTTGATGCGCAGTTATTTTCCAATTTTTATTTTCGGATTCTCTCGCAAAAAACACAATGTTGTAATAAAACCTGTATTGGTTGAAGCTGATTGCGGTAATTAAGTTGCAGTTTTAGGGCAAAATTTACGAAACAAAAAAAAACGGTTTATGATATTTCATTAAACTTGGGTGAAATAATAGGGACGTATAACGCATGTACATGATTTTCCTGTTTTATTTCATTGTGGATTTTGAGAGGTGGGGGAGGGGGTTATTTTGACATTTTTTATGGAATGGTATATCCCTCAGCTTAATATTCGAGTATACTTATAAACCTACAACTTCTTAAAAAGAAATATTTGGACCTGATTACCAAATTATGATTAGCACTTAACACATATAATTATGCAAGTACATACTCGCAACTAATTTATTTCCTGTCACTTTTGAGAAATATTTCAAAATGCTCCCTTTTCAGTTTCCACACACATTCTAACCTTTCTTCTTCTTTTTTGTGCTGTTACCTGCTCCAGCCCTTCGCTCATGAAATTTAAAGCCTCGTTGGCCAATATTGGTTAAACGCTACGCTCCGCCCCCCCCCCCCCCCCCACTGACCGCGCCCAAGCAGAGTATAAATAAGGCCGCACAACTTTTTAAAACCATTATTCGTTGAATCGTTCTTGCAATCAAGATGTATCAACTGCTACCTTTCATCGCTACGTCTAGCGTCGTGCTACCAACCCTGCCAGTGGAGCTATGGTGTCTGGTGCTGCGATTCTTAGATGCTAAATCTTTATTAGACAGTTACAAAAGTTCCAACTTTTTTAAAAGTATCATTGAAGGTGATCCCATATTGAGAAAAACTGTTAATGATGCAGCAAAGAAGGAATGCGAATAGCGAGAATGTTTGGCTACAACATTACGAAGACGGTGAGAATTGCCAAGTGTCCGCAGATGTTTCAATACCTGAGGAATGACAAGCCTACAGCGAAGAGAGAAGCATTGAAAATGAGAAAAATTACTAAAACTTCGAGGTATGTTCCTTATAGAGGTTAAGATATTTTGTATATTTTTTTCTTAAAGACTGACAATAAACTAATTTTAATTTGCAATCATTAGTATGCTTTAGATATAAACCATTCACTTATTATTGTTATTAAGTAGGCGTTGGAAATCTGACTTTGTCATTTTTATCGCATCTTCTCAACATGTGCTGAAAGGAGCTAGTTATAAAAAAATAACATTTCAAAGGTAGGTAACAAAACGACAAAAAATCACACATCTTAAAAAATATTAGGTTAGAACAAAAATGTTAATAAAAATGATGTTCTTAGTGTCCCAATATAGATATGTGGGGATCAATCCACTATCCCACAGTTTTCCAAATTATATAAGTTGTTACCTATTAAGTTAAGTCTAGACGTATAGCAAGCGCCAGGATTTGTTTAGAGCAATAGTAGCTAAACTAATTAGGCAAAACCCAGTCCGACCCGAAAGTGTCCTTTATTGTTATAGCGCTATAAAGTATAAATTAGTCGCCATTGTAGAAAATACCAAGTAGACACGAATTCCATTTTTGCTGGCAGAATGTTGTCTCGAAAGCTTTTAGATGTTTACAACTGGAATTTCCAGGTAGCCCCCTAGGTGCTATAGAAAAAGGTTGCGTGTACGAAAGTATAAAGGTGGCTCGAGAAAAACCTCTCTCTCTTAAAATCATCGAAGAAGACAGTTCGGCCGACGGTATCAGTTTTACTAGTTTAAGTTAAATTAATTCATTTACCAGTTGTTATTTTTTCAATAGTGTTGTTGTTTTGTTAATCCTGTATTTGTCACCAGAAGCTCAACCCACAGATATAAAAGTTGAATCAGAAGATGTGTGCGAAATAACGATTCCTCAATTAAAAATTTCAATTTGCAGACGTTTCGATAGTGTATTGCAATCTTTGTCAAGACTTAAAAAGGCGGAAAACGATGCAATTAGTAAAACAAGCAGCAATTACAAAATTACATGAAGAACCGATGACAGAGACAAAACCATCTTAAAAACATTGCATTGTCTATTTAACAATTTGTTAATTATTGTTGATTAAAATGTACAAAACTATAAAGTAAAAAAAAAAAATGGAAAAATCTTGACTACTGTAGCGCAGAAAAGGGTGGTAGTAATGCCGGGTACCGGTGCGAGAAATGGTCAAGAGGCTTACAACCTGAGCCGTTCAAATCCTGCCGGAGCAGTTAAACTCTTCCCGTGAACGTAAGGTAAACGAAATTTCGATAAAGACAACAGTTATGTATGGACCGAGTCCGCCAAGATCCAAGAGCGTTTGGTAGAACTCGAAACCTCGGCTGCAACGGTGTTCCCTTTGCAAGTTCAGGTCGGAAAAAGCCGCACGAAGGATCGTCATCGATTTTAGCACGGGTACCGGAAAAGGGGGGTGGGGGGATAAAGTGCCACGTCACATTCGTAGGTAACGTAGTCAATCAGATGATCAAATGGATCAAAGATAATTATTTAATTAAACAAGCTAAAATTAGTTAAAATAGCAGATAAATCAAGACTGAACCAACTCGATAAATCAGATACAAAACAAGTCAAGAAAAGCAAAAGAAATTAAGTAAATCGTGATTTAAATAATTTAATACCAATCAAACCAATTAAAAGTGCCGCGCATTTACTCCAAAATGAGATCACTTTAAGAAACTTAGGAAATGCAAAATTCCTGTAACTTGGTCTAACGCTAGCGCAAGGGCAGAGCGAAGATATTCTACATCAGTGACGGGCCCGTGTTCTCAAGCATGCCCGGGCTTCTCTTTGGGACGCTATATTCTAAAGAAAAATCATATCTATCCTGATGTACTTGTACTAATGTACTGTATTTGAAAGAAAAATCAAACAAATTTCTTATTCACTAATTACCTACATACAAATTTATTAACATACCTCAGTAAAAAATCTTTGACTTTGCTTCACTCTCTTAATCTAATAGAATCATGTTTAATTTAGTAAAGAATATATACATAAATAAGAATTTTTCCTTTGTTCAACTAGAATACGTTTTATGAGCAATAATTTATTTTCATAAAAAAAAAATCTTTTTTTACTCTCACACCCTCGGGCCCCTGGAGACCACGGGCCCGTGTTCTTAGAACCCACGGAACACTGGTAGTTACGCCACTGAGTGACATTTAAAATGAAGGACGGTCATTACTGTCAATAAGTGAGGCCGCCGTCACATACAGCGGAACGGAGCAGAAATGTCAATAACGTCATTACACATGTCAATTCCTACTTTAGCTTTTATCTGATTGGTTTAAATTCAACTGTCAAATTACGCTTCGTTCCGCTTTTAACCAAATTCCGCTGTATGTGACGTCGCCCTGGATGCTTATTCTATAGGAAAGAGTGAAAGTGAAAGTGAGAATTCCTGGCCAAAGGAATTCGTCAACAGAATTTTTTGGCCAATCAAGGTTGTCAAAATTCTCACTTTCACTTTCACTATTTCCTATAGAATAAGCGTCCTGACAGTGTTCTTGGGTATTTGGTCTGTTATTTCTGTCTCTTTACTTTTACTGTCAATGTCGGCAAAATATAAATATGAAAAGATAGGTTAGGTTTGTTTGTTACTTAATCAAAATAAAAAAAGCATAAATTAAGTACTTGTAACTCACTAAAAGTGAGTGATTCAAATGCGTGAGGCATAAACCCAATAAAGAGATATAAGCAAACAATTAAGGTACGTTCATTATTAAAATTAAGAAGTGACACTAATGGCAAAAAATGACCGTGACAATTTATTATTTCATTTCCCATATATTTTTTGATCTATGCTTAAATTTATAATCCATTTAGATTTAATGTATTAAAGTTTATTTTCTGGATGTTTAAGTCTGAAAATATTAGATTACGGAATATATTGGGAATCGAAACATCGCATAACAAATATTCTGTTTAAAGAAATTTCAAAATGGACTATGCGGTTTTATTTGATGCGCAGTAATTTTCCAATTTTTATTTTCGGATTCTCTCGCAAGAAACATAATGTGTAATAAAACCTGTATATTAGTTGAAGCTGATTTCGGTAATTAAGTTGCAGATTTAGGGTGAAATTTACGAAACAAAAAAACGGTTTATGATATTTTTATTAAACTTGGGTGAAATAATAGGGACGTGTAACACATGTACATGATATTTTCCTGTTTTATTTCATTTTGGATTTTGAGAGGTGGGGGAGGGTACTTTGACATTTTTTATGTAATGGTATATCCCTTTGCTTAATATTGGAGTATAATTATAAACCTACAACTTCTTAAAAAAATATATATGGACCCCTGATTACCAAATTATGATTAGCACTTAACACATATAATTATTCAAGTACCTACTCGCAACTAATTTATTTCCTGTCACTTTTGAGAAATATTTCAAAATGCCCCTTTTCAGCTTCCACGCACATTCTAACCTTTCTTCTTTACGGAAGAATTTCGTAGATTCTTCAACATTTCAGGTTTACACACATTAAGCGTATACTTTCGGATTTTTATATCATCGGGTGTTGCAGGTGCGACCGTAGTTTTGTTTTATTTTGTGCTGTTACCTGCTCCAGCCGTTCGCTCATGAAATTTAAAGCCTCGTGTCGCCGGACGAAACGAAGCGACGACATTGGTTGAACGCTAAGATCAGCCCCCCCCCCCCCTTCCCCTCCACTGACCGCGACCAAGCAGCGTATAAATAAGGCCGCACAACTTTTTAAAACCATTATTCGTTGAATCGTTCTTGCAATCAAGATGTATCAACTGCTACCTTTCATCGCTGCGTCTAGCGTCGTGCTACCAACCCTCCCAGTGGAGCTATGGTGTCTGGTGCTGCGACTCTTAGATGGTAAATCTTTACTAGATAGTTACAAAAGTTCCACCTTTTTTAAAAGTATCATTGAAGGTGATCCCATATTGAGAAAAACCGTTAAAGATGCAGCAAAGAAGGAATACGAATACGTTATGGATCAACTGACGAGACCAGGAATGGCAGCAACGGTGACAAGAGCTGAACGGGCGGAGAATGTTTGGCTACAACATTACAAAGACGGTGAGAATTGCCAAGTGTCCGCAAATGTTTCAATACCTGAGGAGTGACAAGCCTACAGCGAAGAGAGAAGGATTGAAAATGAGACAAATGACCAAAACCTCGAGGTATGTTCCTTATAGAATTTAAGATATTTTGTATATTAATTTCTTAAAGACTGACAATAAATTAATTTTAATTTGCAATCATTAGTATGCTTTTAGGTATAAACCATTCACTTATTATTGTCATTAAATAGGCGTTAGAAATCTGACTTTGTCATTTTATCGCATCTTCTCCACATGTGCTGAAAGGAGCTAGTTATAAAAAAAATAAGATTTCAAAGGTATACCATATTCCATTCTTTTCTGCATCTTACATTGCCATGGAATTTACCCTGTATAACATCGATGGCAATTGTCGTTTACTTGTCGTCAAAACAGATACGGTAAATACAGATTTGGAAGGTGATAACTAAAATCGGCAATTTGAAAGCTGGCCAATAAGATAGCTTGACGTGTTTTTTTTTAACCAATACAGTCAAAGTAATTACGAACTGGTATTTTTAGTCGCGATTGTCTCCAATAAGCTTTAAGATTTTGTCAAATTGAAGTTGCGTCGTTGTCAAATTTCAACACGTTCATCAACATTTTAAGTGGATTGAAGAGTAAAAGAATTCTAATATGCCAAAAATAATCGACAAGAAAATTCGATTATTTATAAAAAAGAACTTTCCAAACAAAGATTTGCAATATTTTTGAGGTAAGTATGCACACAAGTATAAAGTTTCCTTATATTGGCTGTAAGTCCTATTTGAGGACTGGAAATACTACGAAATGTCTTCATTCATAAGCTGTTAATAATGGTTTAAGTATAAAAGAATGTACCTACTATAGTTAATTGCTTTTTGTAGTTTTACTTAATATAGGATAGAGAAATGCAACGATAATAATTTTATTAACCAGGATATGCAAAGCAAAATAACCTAGGTAGATACCAGCACCCCCGACACACAAAAACGTCTACACGACAGTCTACAGTTCACATGTCAGTTAACTCCGCTCCTCGGCCCTCGCGCAAATTCACTTTCCAGCTGCCACCTATTAAAGGGCTGAACGTCAGGCTTGAAAACTTGAGACGCAAACATTACAAAAAATGCGCCAGGCTAAAAGGAAAATCACAGAAGAAGACATTTTGAGCGGTAGTAGAAGCTCATTCAGAAAAGCTGAAGGTCTCCTGACCCGCGATGATTACCTGCAAAGCGACTCACATCCAGAAAATTTCCAGGAATAGAAGGCTACTAACACTAACACCAAAAATCCATTCAAATTTAAATTGCCCCGTGTAGGGGGATGCCAAGAAGCGCTTTCATACACGACCTGCAAGGAAATTACTTATTACCAGGTACCTACTCATTACTTATTTTGCAAAAGTCTAATTTTTCATATACGAGTACGTTCACTTAGTGCCACTGCGCTATATACTGGAACCTTAGTTTTGCAAATAACAAATTGTATAGGGTTCCAAAAACTACTCTACCAAATGTGATAAAGGTCGTACTTATTCTGGTTGCTTTGGTAAAGATAAAAATATTTAGTAGCACTTCCAGTTTAAGATAAACAAAGAAAATTATTGAATCTTATCTATTAAATAGATAGGTTTTCAATATACTTTTACATGTTCTTTATTTTTAGGCGAGTACCTACTGGAACTGTACAAGACATTATATAAGAACAAGCCTTCGACAAGGAAGAAGCAGATCAGGTGACACCAGTATTAGGTAGACGCAATTTTGAAGAACTGAATAAAGACCACTACAATGTATCACTATAGGAAATAACTACCGATTAAATCACTGTTTTACTACTTACAATAATTACAGAATAAATTATTGTAGTTTCTTTATTTTTTCTTCAGAATGTTACTGTTGAACATAATGTAACTATATTATGTAAATAATGTTAAAACCTCATGGTAAATTCGTAAGACGGTAAAATTTCACTTTTTGGGAAGCTCAATATACGTAAAAAGAAGTAGGATTACGAATTTTAATACCTTAGTCCTTAGTGTATATTATATGATGATGAATGATAATAAGTTTTGGAATTGAATGAAAAGTAGCGAGAAGTGAAGAAAAGTCTGTTATATTCATTTATTGCTAATAACCGTCAAAGTTCAAAAATTAACTTAACCGTTAAAGCACACAAATTAGTTATCGCAAGAGTTAATAACTATGAATTTTGTTGCCTTAAAATCTGGAATAATTGGAAGAGCTTGGCATCTATGTAGGCTTAAGAGTAAACAATATCCATAACCTTAAACAAATTTATCAATCACTGTCAGTGTCAGTTATATATACTGGGTGAAATATGTCAAATTTCCAAGGCTAACGAGATGCAAAAAGAAATGGAACATAATATAGGTAACGAAATGACAAAAAAGCTTAAAAAATATTAGGTTAGCACAAACATTTTAATAAAAATTAAGTTCTTGGGACACTAAGAATATAAATATAAAAGTTGAATCAGTAGATGTGTGCGAAATAACGATTCCTCCATTAAAAATTTTTAATTTGCAGACGTTTCGATAGTTTGTTGCAATCTTGCTCAAGACTAAAAAGAGCAGAAAACGATGCAATTAGTAAAACAAGCAGCATTTACAAAATTACATGAAGAACCGATGACAGAGATAAAACCATCTTAAAAAACATTGAATTGTCTATTTAACAACTTGTTAATTATTGCTGATTAAAATGTGCAAAACTATAAAGTAAAAAAAAAACATTAATAAGTGCCTCTAACATTAGAGCAGCACGTGTGTTTGCTGACAGCCGATAACTATTCTATATGCAGAGTGTCCCAAAATTAGTTTAACAGCATATTCTCGACCAAAAATATGGAAACTTTTTCTTCCTTGAATTTTTTTAAAAAATTACTTGAAAATGAATTAAATAGCATATTCTCGACCAAAAATATGGAAACTTTTTTCTTCCTTGAGTTTTTTTCGTCTGTCACTGTTCTAGGGTTACTTGCAAAAGTATCTAAAAATACACAATTTTTTTTCATAAGACATACCTATGCTTCCTCTTCGAAAATTTTTTACTCGAAAACGGTGCGTCGTATTAAAAAGCCCGAAGTGTTTGTTTTCTTCATAGATGGATTTGGAATTGAAAAATTAGATTTTATATTTCGAAAAATCAGTGTTTTGCCATTTTTTATTCAAATAATAAGCGTCGACGTACTTATACGCGCGCCACTGGCAAAAATAATAAAAAATTCAAAACATGCGCCTTCCGTAACAGTCAAATCATACCAAATTTCATTAAAATATCTCTTACACCTTCGAAATAATTAAGACCTATGCATTTTAAAATTCTAACTTCAACACCCTGTTTTTTTTTCGTTACAATATATTGTTATATTAACAGAACCGAAAATAGGCACGATAAACGGTTCTTAACGGACTACGTCCTGTCAAGAATCCTTAACGGACTGTGTGCTCTTAAGAATCCTTAACGGGATCCGACCGATAAGAACAATGTAATAGTTATTTACGTTATAATCCGGTTAATATAGTCTTACAGTAGGAGTAAGATGGTTCTGGACGAGGCGACAGCCGAGTCTGGAATTTCGAAACGACTACTGTAACACGTTACCGGACGTATAAAGTACAACATTTTACTTCATACTTATTAAAAACAGGAAAAAAATAATTTTATGCGCGGCGAATATATTTTTGAGAAATCCGGTATAGTTTCATTACGGTATCCTGTGCCGGTAGCTGTACCGGTATCCGTAATGGATTTATTGAATACCGGCACAGGATGTACCAGTACTCAATACTGTAAAATTTCTTTACGATATCTAGTCCTGTAAAAAGCTATTTACCTGACTAAAAACAAGTACGTAATAGTGTCCTAAATGATACAGTATGAAGTAAAACAAATATTACCCTAGCAACCACGCTGTACATGTAGATTTATCAGATGGTCTTTCTGTTAAGCCAAATGTGGACGAAATGACATGTCCATTTAAATTGTAAGAATTTTGTTTTTAAATGAAATTGGTGTAATGAAAACCGTTGAACGACACACGGCCGATACCTTAATAACGTTCTCGGTTGATTATAAGCCTCGGCTGCACTTCGCTACGCCGCGGTTTACGAACTACACTTCACTCGTTATTTACTCCTTATCGACCTTGTCTCGTTAATAACTATAACAAAGACACCAATTAAACAATAATCAATTAGAGCGGCGTCTCTAAAACGGGGGTTTTTGTTTTTTGATCCTTTTCTTTTGACATTTCAGCCAACTCGATGACGTTTTAAAATGAACACACCTTATCTTATTGGCATGATCTGTAGAAAAAATTATATGTTATGTCACTATGTGTAGTATACCGTAAATTATATGTATTAAAACTCATGTTACTGAAGTTTTGGGTTTTTCCCTTCAGACTTTCCGTATAATCGTAGAATTGTCCATGTGGAGTCAAGCACTCAATTCATTTTTTCTTCAACAAATATTCTATGTTTTAGTTACTTATTTAACGTGCGTACAGGAATGGAAATTGATATTTTATTATCGAAATATTTCAAGAGACGAAGAATGATAGAAAATAAATGTTTAAGTCTAGTTTAGTTCGTAATGTAAAAACAAAAAGATTCAAGCGCACAGATAATTATTTTTAATTTTCTCCTATCATTCATATGAAAACGTTTAAAAATTTGCAATATCTCACTCCTCTATTTCTTGTAAGAAACTAATCATTTTTCGTGTGTTTGATTTATATTGTTTATAGATTCTTATTATAGGGGGTCATCCAATGAGAACTGGACTAGGTGGTATTTCGCGCAATGGGTTAAATTAATTGAAAAGCCACAATAGATGTTTATTATGTTTCTTATAGTAGAGTACGAAAATAATACATGAGAAACAATCGATTATGAAATAAAATCGATACGGCTTAATTTGACATTTTTTTTACGGAATGCTGCATTTTTATATCTGACATATATCATTTCAATTCAAATATATTTTTTGACCTATACTGATATTTATAATCAGTAAGTACAGATTTAATATATAGTAGATTATGTCACTAGGGGTAAAAGTGGGTCTTTTCGTGCTGAGCCCAGAGATTGACGGCCGAAGCGAAGCTGAGGCCTGCAACTGGGCGAAGCACAAAAAGACCTTTACTCCGAGTAACATATACAATTTTTTCATGCGGGAAATAAGAAGTCTATCTCAGAGAGATTCAGTTTTGCAATTTTCTCTCATCCTCTTTAAGCGGGTGTATGTACTTACCCAATTAGTGGTGTATGTTATATAGAATGTGTTAGAACGGTGGTATTCAAAAGTTCATTGGGTTTAATGGTATTAAATCATAACCATTGGTTTAGGTGGTTTAGTTAAATTATGGTAAACTAAAAATTTGTAGCATTATTATCAATACTAAGTTAATAAAAATCACATTGACAGATAAATATGATGACGCGCATGACATGTAACAGACAAACTCACAGCATTTTCACTGACAGCACTAGTGCGCACTGAGTTTACTTCTATTCTTTGTTAATTTAAGCAAATTATAGAGACGGAAATACACTCAGTGCGTACTAGTGCAACCAGTAAAAAACGCTATCAAAATTCGAAAACCTATGCGATTTCGGCTAATAACGGTTTCGGGTGGTGCTTTCGAGCGCTCTGAGAGTATTCCTATCCTTTGTTTTTTTCAATAAGAATGTAAAGATGGCAATACACTCAGATCGGTCTATCTGGTGTCCTCTAGTGTTCAAATAATTTTGGTGGATGAAAATCGTGTATATATGCGCCACCATGACAGTAGCGGTGACTTTTGACTTTACTTTTACTTCCTAGGACTTTTTTGCTACTTTTTTGGTCTCAGGATTAGAAAGCCTACTTTAGGTATGCGTATGGAGAAAACAAATGACGCGAGTTTAGTCGTCGTTAGTAGAGAAAAAAAAACAAAATTTATTAAAGTATATTTTCTGGATGTTTAAGTCAGAAAACATTATTTTCCAATTTTCATTTTCGGATTCTAAAGCAAGGAATATAAAAACTGCTGTTCAGACCTCGCTGGATGACCCTCTATAATAGTTGAAACTAATTTCGGTAATTAAGTTGCAGTTTTAAGGGCGTTACTTACAAAACAAAAAAAAACGGTTTAAGATGTTTTCATTAAACTTTCTTGCTTTATTTCATTATGGATTTTGAGAGGTGGGGGGGGGGTTACTTTGACATTTTTTATGGAATGGTATACCTTTTTTCTTAATATTTGAATACACTTAAAAACGTACTTCTTGAAAAAAAAAATTGACCAATAATGGCAATGAAGGTATTGTACATAGTGTAATCGACATATTTTCATCACTGCTCAGCTCAACAGCAGATTTGTGACGTCACTTGCACCTGCTCTACGCTCAGACCCACACGCCACCTGAAGGTGGCGTGTGGGCGAATCGCAGCGACCTTATTGGTTCAACTCTTCGCTCCGCCCACCACCCCCCACTGAACGCGACCGAGCATAGTATAAATAAGGCCGCAACAACCGTTTCAAATCATTATTCGTTGATTGCTCTTGCAAACAAGATGTATCAACTGCTACCTTTCATCGCTGTGTCTGGCGTCGTGCTACCAACCCTCCCAGTGGAGCTATGGTGTCTGGTGCTGCGACTCTTAGATGGTAAATCTTTACTAGAAACTTACAAAAGTTCCAACTTTTTTAAAAATATCATTGAAGGTGATCCCATATTGAGAAAAACCGTTAAAGATGCAGCAAAGAAGGAATACGAATATGTTATGGACCAACTGACGAGACCAGGAATGGCAGCATCGGTGACAAGAGCTGAACGGGCGAGAATGTTTGGTTCCAACATTTCGAAAACCGTGAGAGTTGCCAAGTGTCCGGAAATGTTTCAATGCCTGAGAAGTGACAAGTCTACAGCGAAGAGAGAAGGATTGAAAATGAGAAAAGGCACTAAAACCTCGAGGTATGTTCCTTATAGAATTTAAGATATTTTGTATATTCATTTCTTAAAGACTGACAATAAATTAATTTTAATTTGCAATCTTTAGTATTTATTATATTATTTATTCACTTACTATTGTCATCAAGAAAGGAGATAGTTATAAAAAAAAAATAAGATTTTAAAGGTAACGAGATGACGAAAATAAGTGAATTTGCCCTATAACTCCACACATTTGCCCTATAACTATTTAAAAAAATATTTGATTCATAATGAATTTCAATCATAATGAAGTTCTTAGTGTCCCAATATGGAAATAAAGATTGAATAGTGAATGTGTGTTAAATAACGATTCATCAATCCAAAAGATTCACTTTGCAGACGTTTCGATATTTTACTGCAATCTTTCTCAAGGCTAAAAAGAGCAGTAAACGATGCAGTTAGTAAACCAAGCAGCATTTACAAAAATACATTCGGAATTGTATATTTAATCATTTGTTAATTATTGTTAATTAAAATGTACAAAATTATAAAGTAAAAAAAACATAGATAAGTGCCTATAACATTACAGCAGCACATGTGTTTACTGACAGGCGATGACCATTCTATTTGCAGAGTGACACAAAATGAATGCGGTCGAGAGAATGCTGTTAATACTCTCGACCAAAAACAAAGCAAAGAATTCATATAACTCAATTGCACGGGTCTGAGACAATTCTCTTTAGCATGGCCAACACGTCACTGTTCAAAACACCTCTTGGGGTTTGCCATTTAGCTGGCTGGCAAAAAAATTGTTTGAAGGCACAATGCTAAAATCTTTATTTCTTCTGCCAATGTTGCTACATTTTTTAAAAAACAAAATGTTTTAAATTTAATATTTCTTCTTCTTCAATACACCTGCTGATTACAAATGCCAGTTAGATATACCAACTGAGAGATAGCGAGAATCTACAGGATCTAATTTTCCTGCGATCGGGCCCTCTTTAACAATTCAAACTTTTTGGCGCGCCACTGATCGCTCTCTTCTAAAAATCATAATTCTGTCATTCATAGGGGCAAAGCCCGTGACTGATTGTCCGTAAGGAGCTCAGCGACACCATATTGGTGGTTTCTGTCCGTTCCCGCAGAGAAATATATGCGTCCATTGTTTGTTTTTTGTGTACCTGATCCAGGCCATCTCACATCGCTATTAAGTCATTAAGTAGGCGTTGGATATCTGACTTTGTCATTTTTATCGCATCTTTTCAACATGCGCTGAAAGGAGATAGTTATAAAAAAAGATTTCAAAGGTAGGTAACGAAATGACAAAAAATAAGTTAATGAGGTTAGTCTCTTACCGTTTTCAAGATCCCCATAGTGGCCCTCCTTATCTCGGACACACTGTATACACATCTTAAAAAATATTAGATTTGAACAAAAATTTTAATAAAAATGAAGTTCTTAGTGTCTCAATATTATATAAAAGTTGAATCAGTGGATGTGTCCGAAATACGCTTCCTCCATTAAAAAAATTCAATTTGCAGACGTTTCGATAGTTTATTGCAATCTTTCTCAAGACTAAAAAGAGCAGAAAACGATGCAATTAGTAAAACAGGCAGAGTTTACAAAATTACACGAGGAACCGAGACAAAACCATTTTAAAAAACATTGAATTGTCTATTTAGCAATTTGTTAATTATTGTTGATTAAAATGTACAAAACTATAAAGTAAAAAAACATGGATAAGATCCTCTAACATTAGAGCAGCACATGTATTTGCTGACAGCGGATAACTATTCTATATACAGAGTGTTCCAAAATTAGTTTAACAGCATACTCTCAACCCAAAATAAAGCAAAAAGTTCCTATGCCATAGGACAGCAAATGCTTCGTTTCTGAGACTATTCTGTGTAGTATGGACCATCACATCACTGTTCAAAATACCTCCTGGGGTTTGCTATTTCGCAGACTAACATAACACTTGTTTGAAGGCACAATGCTAAAATCTTTATTTCATATGCCAATGTTGGCACACTTTTTAAAAAAACTAAATGTTTGAAATTTAATATTTCTTCTCCTTCAACACATCTGCTGATTACAAAAGCATATCTACAGGTTAGAGCCTAATTGTTCCTGCGGTCGGTACCCCTTTAACCAGTCAAACTTTTTTGCAGCGAGGCCCTGATCGCTTTCTCCTAAAAAACCGAATTTCCTATTCAATATGGAAACTTTTTCTTTGTTGAATGTTTTTGTATCTGCAACCGTTTTGGGGTTATTTCCAAAAGTATCTAATGTATCTATGCTTCCCTGTGTAACTTCAACACCCTGTAACTTTTTTTGTAACACTATATTGTTATATTATCAGAACCGAAAATAGACAAGATACACGGTTCTTAACCGACTGCGTCCTGTTAAGAATCCTTAACGAGACGCCGGCCGATAAGAACAATGTAAAACTTATATTACCCTAGCAACGACCCTGTACATGTTTTCATTTCTCACATGGTATTTCTGTTTAGCGAAATGTCGACGAAATGACATGTTCATTTTAATTGTAAGAATTTCTTTTTAAATAAATTTGGTGTATCGAAAACCGTTGAACGCCACTCGGCCGAAACGTACATAACGTTCTAGGTTTATTATAAGCCTCGGCTATGCTTCGGTACGCCTCGGTTTACAAACTCCTCCTCGCTCGTTATTTACTCGTTATGGCCTTGTAGCGTTAATAACTATAATAAAGGCGCTAATTAAACAATAATCAATTAGAGCGGCGTTTCTAAAATGCTGTTTTTGTTTTTATCTTTCTCTTTTGACATTTCACAGACAACTACATGACTTTTTCAAATGAACACCCCCTATTTTATTGGCATGATTTGTAGAAAAAAATTATGTTATTTTACTATGTATATATATGTATAGCATAAGTCATATGTATTGAAAGTCATGTTACTGAAGTTTTAGGTTTTTCACCCTTGGACTTTCCGTATAATTGCAGAACTTTTTCAAATGCAGTGAAGCAGTTAAGTCCAGTTTAGTTCATAAGGTAGAAACAAAAGGGATTCAGGAGCAACAGATAATTATTTTTTCTACAAACGTCAAATAATGACGCATTTTACGCTTTCATTAGACAAACGTAAACCTAATCTTTTTTGAGGATCAGAATGTGAGTTTATTTTTCCGCGCGTTGCCCAGGACAGCAAGCGAAAATAGTTATTTTCCTAACTAGTGCGGAAAGTGATACTTTCCCGCACGCTGTTTGCCGATGCCCGAACGACGCGAAGCGGAGTTCGAGCAGCAGGCGAGTGCGGGAAAGACACTTTTAGCACGAGTTAGGAACAATATTTTTTCTACGAGCCAATTCATTGTAACAAAGACAAGGAATAAACATACAATACATAAACAACTTTATCTTTGTCAACAGTATGACAGCTGAATTAATCAACAATCAATTGGTTGTTATGACAAAAACTTGGTGTGATTGTTGGTGTAACGTAATGTTTCAGGCATAAACTGGTGACATTGGAATAAAATGTACGTATATTATGGGTATATTTTGTATCAAAAATCAATAAAGGCAAGCATAATAGTTCCTTAAAACCGATAAAAATGTTTGGCACGGCTGTAAGGCAGGTGCACCTATCTAGATAGACAGGCTATAAAGTCTAAATTAGATCATAAATCAGTCATTCTTTAAATATTTACTTTCCCGCACGCCAACTTTACTTTCACGCACGCCGTGCGGGAAAGTGAAGCTTTCAAAAACAAAATGCGTGCGGGAAAGTGATATATTAAGAACGCTCGTAGAAAAATATTTTTTCGCTTGCTGTCAATAGCAACTACCACCACTCAACCAAATATTTAAAACGTCATTGCCACTTTGATTTAAATTTTCAGGTTGTTTTCAGTTATACTCAGTTGTGATTCACATTATTTGAAATTGATCGTTTGCAGAAAAAACGTTGTATGCATTACGAGCAAAAAGTAACTTTTTTGCTGTTCAGTGATTTCTTCGTGAATGCAAACTTCACTCTCCGAGGAAATAAGTTGTACTTTTCGTTCTTAATACATAAATAACTATTAGTTTTATCCTTTCATTTATATGAAGTGAATAGCTGAAGACTGAGAAATAGTCGATTTATCAAGATAAAACGTTTTAAAATTTGCAATCTCTCACTCTACTTCTTGTAAGAAACTCATCATTTACCGGTATGCTCCAGCACTCGTTAGTCCAAAACTTATTCCTTCTTCTGGGGTTATGTGTTGTTTAACGACATTTCTTATACATGGTCATCCAATGGAGACAGGACTAGGTGGTTTTTATCGCAATGGGTTAAATTAATTGAAAAGCCAAAATAGATGTTTATTATGTTTAATGTTATGTCACCAAATTCCTTTTTTAATATTTATTATTTGGATTCCCGTATATTGTTTGACCTATACTGATATTTTTAATCAGTGTAGATTTAATTTAATTAAATTTATTAATAGTTATTTATGTATTAAGAGCGAAAAGTACAACTTTTTTTAGAGCGGCAATCACTCGAGAGCAAAAAAGTTACTTTTTGCTCGTAATGCATACAACGTTTTTTCTGCAAACGATCAATTTTAAATAATGTGAATCACAACTGTGCATAACTGAAGTCACAATCTGAAAATTTAAATCAAACTGACAATGACGCTTTAATTATTTGGTTGAGTGATGGTAGTTGCTATTGACAGCAAGCGAAAAAATCTTTTTCGCTTGCTGTTCTGGCACATTCTGATCTTCAAAAATGGTTAGGTTTTCGTTTGTCTAATGAAAGCGTAAAATGCGTCATTATTTGACATTTGTAGAAAAAGTTTATTTTCTGGATGTTTAAGTCTGAAAATATTAGGTTAAGGAATATATGGAAAATCGAAAAAACGCATAATAAATATTCCGTTTAAAGAAATTTCAAAGTGGGCTGTAGCGGTTTTATTTGATGTGCAGTTATTGTCCAATTTTCATTTTATGATTCTATCGCAAGAAACATAAAAAAACTGCTGTTCAGACCTGTTGAAATTGTTTTCGGTAATAAAGTTGTAGTTTTTACATTCGATATTTGCGAAACAAATGAAACGGTTTAAGATATTTTTATTAAACTTTCTTGTTTTATTTCGTTATGGATTTTGAGAGGTGGGGGTTACTATACCTTTTTTCTTAATATTCGAATACACTTAAAAACCTACAACTTCTTGAAAAAAAAATTGATTTGGACCATTGGTTAGCAAATTATGATTAGATCTTATCACAAATAATTATTCAATTACCTAATGGCAATTAATGCATTACCTGCCACTTCTGAGAAATTGTTCAAAATGTCTCTCTTCAGCTTCCACACACATTCCCACCTTTTTCCATTTTTTACCGAAAAATTTCGTACACTCTACCCTATGCACATGCCATTAGCCATAAAAGCCGCGACCCTGGGTGAAACGCAGCGAGGACATTGGTTGAAGGCTACGCTTCACCCACCCCCCCACCACTGAGCGCGACCGAGCGGAGTATAAATAAGGCCGCAACAACTTTTTAAAATCATTATTCGTTGAATCTTGCAATCAAGATGTATCAACTGCTACCTTTCATCGCTGCGTCTAGCGTCGTGCTTCCTATCCTCCCAGTGGAGCTATGGTGTCTAGTGCTGCGACTCTTGGATGGTAAATCTTTACTATCCACTTACAAAAGTTCTAACTTTTTTAAAAGTATCATTGAAGGTGATCCTATATTGAGAAAAACCGTTAAAGATGCAGCAAAGAAGGAATACGAATACGTTATGGACCAACTGACGAGACCAGGAATGGCAGCAACGGTGACAAGAGCGGAACGGGCGAGAATGTTTGGCTCCAACGTTACGAAGAGGGTGAGAATTGCCAAGTGTCCGGAAATGTTTCAATGCCTGAGGAGTGACAAGTCTACAGCGAAGATAGAAGGATTGAAAGTGAGAAAAATCACTAAAACCTCGAGGTATGTTCCTTATAGAATTTAAGATATTTTGTATATTAATTTCTTAAAGACTGACAATAAATTAATTTTAATTTGCAATCTTTAGTATTTATTATATTACTTGTTGTAATAAGTGAATGAGGTATATATACACATTTAAAAAAATATTTGTTTCATAATGAATTTCAATCATAATGAAGTTGTGAAGTGTCCCAATATGGAAATAAAGATTGAATAGTGTGTGTTAAATAACGATTCCTCAATCCAAAAATTTCGATTTGCAGACGTTTCGATATTTTACTGCAATCTTTCTCAAGGCTAAAAGGAGCAGTAAACGATGGAGTTAGTAAACCAAGCAGCATTTACAAAAATACACTCGGAATTGTATATTTAACAATTTGTTAATTAAAATGTACAAAATTATAAAGTAAAAAAAAACATAGATAAGTGCCTATAACATTACAGCAGCACATGTGTTTACTAACAGGCGATGACCATTCTATTTGCAGAGTAATATTCCCAAAATTAATGCGGTCGAGAGTATGCTGTTAATACTCTCGACCAAAAATAAAGCAAAAAATTCATATAACTCAATTGCACGGGTCTGAGACAATTCTCTTTAGCATGGGCCATCACGTCACTGTTCAAAACACCTCTTGGGGTTTGCCATTTAGCAAGCTAGCAAAAAACTTGTTTGAAGGCACAATGCTAAAATCTTTATTTCTTCTGCCAATGTTGCTACACTTTTAAAAAAAAACAAAATGTTTTAAATTTAATATTTCTTCTTCAACACATCTGCTGATTACAAATGCTCACCTACAAGTTAGATATACCAACTGAGAGATAGCGAGAATCTACAGGATCTAATTTTCCTGCGATCGGGCCCTCTTTAACCATTCAAACTTTTTGGCGCGCCACTGATCGCTCTCTTCTAAAAATCATAATTCTGTCATTCATAGGGGCAAAGCCCGTGACTGATTGTTCGTAAGGAGCTCAGCGACACCATATTGGTGGTTTCTGTCCGTTCCCCCAGAGAAATATATGCGTTCATTGTTTGATTTTTGTGTACCTGATCCAGGCCATCTCACATCGCTAAGACCTAGTATGTCTGTGTTTAGCCTGTGCATCTCTTGTACGACGTTTGTCAGTTTTCCTGGACTGAAAAGACTTCTCAACGTCCGTATAGGAATGGAAATTGATATTTTATTATCGAAATATTTCAAGAGACGAATAATGATAGAAAATTGTTGTTTTTTTTTAAGTCTAGTTTAGTTCCTAAAGTAGAAACAAAGAGGTTCAAGGGCAACAGATAATTATTTTTAGTTTTCTCCTTTCATTTATATGAAAAAGTTTTAAAATTTGCAATATCTTACTCCTCTATTTCTTGTAAGAAACTCATCATTTTTCGTATGTTTGATTTGAATTGTTTATAGATTCTTATTATACAGGGTCATCCATTGAGATCTGGACTAGGTGGTATTTCTCGTAATGGGTCAAATTATTTGAAAAACCACCATAGATGTTTATTATGTTTCTTATAGGACAGTACGAAAATAATACATGAGAAACAATTGATTGAGAAATAAAATCGATACGGCTTAATTTGACATTTTTTTTACGGAATGCTACATTTTTTATTTGACATATAATCAATTCAAACGATCTATACTGATGTTTATAATCAGTAAGTACAGATTTAATATAACAAAATTTATTAAAGTATATTTTCATTTCATTTTTATAAAGGACGTTTAAGTCGGAAAACATTAGAATAAGAAATATCTGAGGAGAAATCGAAAAATTGCACAACAAATATTCGACTTAAAGAAATTTCAAAGTGGACTGTAGCGGTTTTATTATTTTCCAATTTTATTTTTCGGATTCTACTGCAAGGAACATAAAAAACTGCTGTTCAGACCTCGCTGGATGATCCTGTATATTAGTTGAAGCTGTTTTCGGTAATCAAGTTGCAGTTTTTACAGGCGATATTTGCGAAACAAATAAACCGTTTAAAATATATTTTTCCTACAAACGTAAAATAATGACGCATTTTACGCTTTCATTAGACAAACGAAAACCTAACCATTTTTGAGGATCAGAATGTGAGTTTACTTTTCCGCGCGTTGCCCAGGACAGCAAGCGAAAAAGATTTTATCGCTTGCTGTCAACAGCAACTACCACCACTCAACCAATTATTTAAAACGTCATTGTCACTTTGATTTAAATTTTCAGATTTTGACTTCAGTTATGCTCGGTTGTGATTCACATTATTTGAAATTGATCGTTTGCAGAAAAAACGTTGTATGCATTACGAGCAAAAAGTAACTTTTTTGCTCTCGAGTGATTGCCGCTCTCCGCTTCGCGTCGAGCGGCAAACTTCACTCTCCGAGCAAAAAAGTTGTACTTTTCGCTCTTAATACATAAATAACTATTTTCTACAAACGTCAAATAATGACGCATTTTACGCTTTCATTAGACAAACGAAAACCTAACCATTTTTGAGGATTAGAATGTGAGTTTACTTTTCCGCGCGTTGCCCAGGACAGCAAGCGAAAAAGATTTTATCGCTTGCTGTCAATAGCAACTACCACCACTCAACCAATTATTAAAAACGTCATTGTCAGCTTGATTTAAATTTTCAGATTGTGACTTCAGTTATGCACAGTTGTTATTCACATTATTTGAAATTGATCGTTTGCAGAAAAAACGTAGTATGCATTACGACGAAAAAGTAACTTTTTTGCTCTCGAGTGATTGCCGCTCTCCGCTTCGCGTCGAGCGGCAAACTTCACTCTCCGAGCAAAAAAGTTGTACTTTTCGCTCTTAATACATAAATAACTATTTCTACAAACGTCAAATAATGACGCATTTTACGCTTTCATTAGACAAACGAAAACCTAACCATTTTTGAGGATCAGAATGTGAGTTTACTTTTCCGCGCGTTGCCCAGGACAGCAAGCGAAAAAGATTTTATCGCTTGCTGTCAATAGCAACTACCACCACTCAACCAAATATTTAAAACGTCATTGTCACTTTGATTTAAATTTTCAGATTGTGTCTTCATTCAAATTTCAGATTATTTGGAATTTATTGTTTGTAGAAAAAACGTTGTATGCATTACGAGCACAAAGTAACTTTTTTGCTCTCGAGTGATTGCCGCTCTCCGCTTCGCGTCGAGCGGCAAACTTCACTCTCCGAGCAAAAAAGTTGTACTTTTCGCTCTTAATACATAAATAACTATTATTAAACTTTCTTGTTTTATTTCATTATGGATTTTGAGAGGTGGGGGGTTACTTCGACATTTTTTATGGAATGATATACCTTTTTTTAGATTTTATGACAAATAATTATTCAACTACCTAATCGCAATTAATGTATTGCCTGCCACTTTTTAGAAATGTTTCCAAAATGCCACTCTTAAGCTTCTACACACATTCCAACCTTTTCCTTTACAGAAGAATTTCGTACACTCAGCCCTATGGTCATGATATTTAAAGCCTAAACCCTGGGCAAATGGCAGCGACGACATTGGTTGAACGCTACGCTCCGCCCACCCCCCACCACTGACCGCGACCGAGCAGAATATAAATAAGGCCGACAACTTTTTAAAATCATTATTCGTTAGATCACTCTTGCAATCAAGATGTATCAACTGCTATCTTTCATGACACTGCGTCTAGCGTCGTGCTACCGACCCTCCCAGTGGAGCTATGGTGTCTGGTTTTGCGACTCTTAGATGGTAAATCTTTACTAGACACTTACAAAAGTTCCAACTTTTTTAAAAGCATCATTGAAGGTGATCTCATTTTGAGAAAAACCGTTAAAGATGCGGCACAGAAGGAATACGAATACGTTATGGACCAACTAACAAGACCAGGAATGGCAGCAACGGTGACAAGAGCTGAACGGGCGAGAATGTTTGGTTCCAACGTTACGAAGAGGGTGAGAATTGCCAAGTGTCCGCAAATGTTTCAATACCTGAGGAGTGACAAGCCTATAGCAAAGAGAGAAGGATTGAAAATGACAAAAAGGACTAAAACCTCGAGATATGTTCCTTATAGAATTTAAGATATTTTGTATATTAATTTCTTAAAGACTGGCAATAAATTAATTTTAATTTGCAATCATTAGTATGCTTTTAGGTATAAACCATTAACTTATTATTGTCATTAAGTAGGCGTTGGATATCTGACTTTGTCATTTTTATCGCATCTTCTCAACATGTGCTGAAAGGAGATAGTTATAAAAAAAAAGATTTCACAGGTAGGTAACAAAATGACAAAAAAATAAGTTAATGAGGTATACACAGTGTCCGAGATAAGGCCTCCATGGGGATCTTGAAAACGGTAAGAGATACAGATTTGGTTAAATGGCTTGGAAAGTTGAGTAGTCAGAAGCCTAACATAATGGCGTTTAGAAATCTCCGAAAAAGTTTTTGGTTTTTGAGATATTTTGGAAAAATTTATCATTTTTTTCTATCGTTAATATTGGACCTAGACCGAAACTAATAGCACTTATCCACATCAAGCTTTAATGCTCTTTAAAGTGGCATTGTCAGTTTTTTAATCCGACGTTTCGTCTTTGCGGAACCATCATCAACTTAATTTTTTTAAATACGGATCTGTGTTTCTGACATCAGATTCGGAAACCCCTGTTTTATTCGAATTCAACGATGTAACATTTTATGGTTTAATCGTGTTTTAGTTATTTTGTTCGGCCTTAATAACGAAAAGTCCTATTACGGATCGGTACATACTGTATGTGTAAAATAAACAATTCGCTATATCACCTAATAGTTTATGTCATTTAGGTGTTAATACTAACCTAATGGTAACACTAATTTAATAGAATAAACAAAAAACAAATTAATTGAAATTTAAGAGAAAACCTAAAAAATAAAAAAAGTTTATTTTTTAGCGATTTTTTGATAGAACTGAAAAACTTCTGCAGTGTGTTGTTCTGGTAGGCCACTTGACTTATTGCAATAAGTTCTTTTATTTCAGGTTAGTTCAGGCTAGTAATAAACATTTAATTATTTTTTCTAAAAGCGTTTTGCAGGTTTTTCTAAAAAAACAATGAATCCTTGCTGGCATCCCAAAAACAGTAAATTTTAATTGAAATACTACTACCTCTAATCATAAAAAGAATGGACGCGTTTTTCACATCGAAGATGAAGCGCCACTGAATAATTATCGGCTTTTAGGGACAACGAAATGAAACGATCCTTTCTGATAGTTGGGTCCCCCTTGCAGCTTGGTATTGATTTGGCACACGCTTATACGTTGTACTTAGAAAATCCACGTAGTTCAACAAGCAAGTAACTTCATCTAGCTGGCTATGAAATTTTGACAGAAAAGGATGACATAATCAAAATAAATAGACTTTTGTTTCTCCATCCTTTTCTTTTGACATTTCACCACCAACTAGATGAAGTTTTATAATGAACACCCCGTATATTTAGTATACACATCTGGAAACCCCTCCTGTTTCATAGTTTTCGCCAACCGTTTTAGCAGTGGGAACCTTAAAAATGGCGGCGTGACGTCTCGGTGATGTCATGACCTCTTACGTCAAATTACTCAAATTATTGCAAAACTAATGTCACTGTCATTACTTTTATTACCTCTTATTTCCAAATCAATCGAATATCGAACTTGTATCCATCTCCTAGCTAGAGCCCTAGGGCTCCTAGCCCTTAGCTGACCTAGCTCCAAGATGTTCTAATACTTAACTTCCAACCTAACAAAAACCAAAAACAATCGACCAACCATATCCGCTCGGGCTATAACGCTTGTATGAGGTGCGGTGACAATATTACATGCAAAGCAGTAGCAAGTACAATACTTAACATACTATTGGCACTAAAAACCGGCAGTAAATACGTACTTATATCAATCATATAATCCTTGAGCCTCGTCTTTCAAATAATTTCTCCAGAAAGGGTCTGGGCTACAAGTTTCTTTTTGGTGGGATTAATTTACATTAAAATTAAAAACCATAAATCGTATTTTAGAACCAATGACCTAGAAGAAATTGACAGAGCCAACAAATGCTGATAGTTCCCTAAAATTGGTCCCATTTTTTGGACAGAAGTCCGGCACTCTTAAGGTTCCCATGACGTAATGTTGTCGTCAGCGCACGTCACAGCAACGTCACACATCAAGCGTCAAGCGGACGCGATATTAATTGCGGCGATTGATTGCGTTTTTGGTTTTTGTTAGGTTGGAAGTTAAGTTTTAGAAAACCTTAGAGCTAGGTCTCTTTTGCAATAATTTGATGTAAACCGGCATGACGTCAGCGAGACGTAAAAGGTTCCCAGTGTTAAAAAAGGGGGGCCAAAACTGTAAAACCGAAGGGGTCTTGTTGTGCAAACTGAACTCTCTATTTGCATATAAGTTCATGTGTGGCCCAAGGCAGCTCTGCATGCCATCTTTTTGAAGCGTTTACGATTAAAGTTTAGGAAAGTTTTCTGTTTTCTAAATAAACCAGCCAGGCAATAAAGCACATCTGGTTCCAATATTCTTAATTTTTGTCAAAGGGACCATGCATTTCCTTTGTGAGTTTTGGCAGGCACTTTCAGCCATTCTTGGGAATTCTAGTCCAAAAAACATGGAACCCCGCAATTTTAGGGAAACATGACACTTATTGTCCGTCTTCCTGACTCTTCAAAGCCGCCCATTAAAGCGTCAACTGTTTTGAGTGATATTTATGACTTCAACGGTCTTTTTTCTTCCTGGGAGGTATCCAGGCAACAGGATAGTAATTAGAGCGATTTAGCGAATATCGTTGATTGAAATTAAAATCTTATCATCTCATCAGATAGAGCTTTTAATTTCTCCTCCATTGAATATAAATGACTGAGCAGGAAATTAACGGCGAAGTTAAATCAAAAACTTGAATTGCCACCTTAAGTATGTCATGTGAGGTGTCATTTTGAAGAGCATAAATTGCTCTATACAATTATCCGATTTTCCAAAATTTCTTTTTCTTAGATATTGAGTATTTTCCGAAAAAGTTAATTTCGTAAATTTCGTTCAAAAACGTCAGCCTTTCTGGAGGTAATTTATCGTTCGTCTTCTAGCCAATGATGGCACGATGCACCCTTCTTCGCATGGTACAAGGGCGGTACCAAAAGGTCGGGAATGACAAGGAGAAAGTGGGTTTAGGGACTCGCTTGCTGAACCCGTGGTAATTCAGATCGTCGCGCTCTGATTTATTTTTTGACCGCCTATTTTTACATCCGAGTTTTTCGAAACGTCCGAACCGCCGCGCTAATTACTTGTGTTTAATTAATGCCTTAAATCGCTATTTTGCTAGCCTACGGAAGAGCTACGCACGAGTGTCTTCGGTTGCGCCCTGTAGTGTGGACCCACCTCTGCCCTTTTCCTACAACTAGGCCATTTAGTGCAATTAGCTGATCTTACGGACGACGTTGGAAAAGGGTTGTTGTGGTAATATATTATACAAAACACTTAAAATCTATGGTGGTTCAAATATTAGAACCCAAGATGTAAACTTCAAGAGGCTCCTTTTGAGGTCCAGTCCTTAGCAATCACATTAGCAAAAAATGAATATACCTTATATGATATACAGGAGTATGACAATATATAAACACTTAGTGTTATTTTGACAAATGTTATACTTATGCATCCTTCGGAGAGATTAACACTTACATAGTTAGCACTCTGTATAACTGAGTACACAACGGTCACCCTCAAATTGAATCCCACACAATCACTTAACAGAGCATTTAAATTTATAAACAGAAACACACTCATATTTTGTTTAGGTTAGTCCATCCGTCCTTCCTTTGGCACATTCATGGATAATTGAGATGGTCAAAAGATCATTCTTCATTTATCTTGGATATTGCAAAATCATTCAGTAGCACCTTGATGATGTGACTTGAATACTGGACATTGGGCAATTCTTTTTATTATTGTCTGCAAGTGAATTTTCCAATTTGCAAGTATCAAGCACTTTGCTTACAGTCTTCATACAAAGTCAAAAACAAACAATGCATGCAGCTGCAGCTCTGCTACTGGAGTTAAGGAAATTGCGAGGAAAAGTGTTAAAAAATAGCTTCATTCTCCAAGGGATCAAATCCGTGGTAGGTTCTAGGTTTATTTCACTTTCTGCTTTCACTATATGAGTTGTTGAGTAGAAAAGTAGTACTATAAACATAAAGGACTGGTTGATGATAATAGGCAGTGTAGTTATTTCATAATAACTCACGGAAATTGAAATAAGAAAAAAAAATGAGAAATACATTCACAATATTTACAAAGATGTTTCCAAGGAATCGCAATACGTAATATTATGCTCTCTTTCTCAAAATACGTGCAGAAAACAAGGATAGAACATAAGCGTCATGCCATTTCTTAAATTTTGACGGAATGTCTTAGTTACCAACAGAAAATAAGAATTTCCCCAGATATCAGTTGAAAAATTTTTGGAAGGGCTGCCACTACAAAACCGATATTTCCATGGCTGGCTAGATGAATATCTTCCTGAAAACGACTATAATAACGATTATTTAGAAAATCTTATTACCTAAATTAAATCCTCTATAATCTCGGAATTATGGACGGATTGTTCGACGTCGTAGACGAAACCCCCCCGAACCAATAGGCGGCATTCCGCCCCCCATATTATCCCCATATTTAGCGACCTCAGGGACAATGAGGAAAGACGGTCCTATTCGGGAGAAGTGCGCCCCTCGTGGATAGAAGGCGATTTGGTTCCTACCAGGGACGTAGAAACTCCCGATTCCCAAAACGCAACACCGCAACCACGTGACCCAGAGGGGGCACGGCGTTACAGTCTCCAGATTAGCTCGATGTTTAGAACCCACCTTCGGAGCTGGTCCTTACAATTTGTAAAAGGGTTTAACCTGGTCCAAACAATGACGTCATTGTTTTGAATCGAAAACGAATGGTTCTCCCTTGTCCAAGTTGGTCTTAAGCGGTCCAGTTAAACGAAAACGACTATAGCGAGAATAATAGCGTTTTCGATTGGGAACCCCAGTGCAAAACTAGTGCAATTTGTACGTTTGATTGGTAAATTTTGTGCTGTTTGGTATGTTTTATTGGGAAACCAGTGCAGCGAGTTTCACACCGAGTGCAACATTTTTGACACGAGCTGTACTACCTAGTTTTGCCCTGAGTGCAATGTAAAATGTAAATGCGAATTGCGTGTTTTATTGGAATTGCACTGGGGCAAATATTTGAAGAAACTGGAATTGCCCTGAGGTCTTCACGGTGCAAAACTCGTTTTGCCAATCGAAAAAGCTATAAGTAATAAACTAGTAAACTACCGTTCAGCGGGACTCTAGACACGCCGTCGATGACAAACGTCAACAGCTTAACCTCATTCTTTTAAAAATCTAAAAAATGTGAATGTTTTCTTATTTTCCTGGTCATTTGATCAATAAAGTGACCACAAGTTGGATGTTTTGTCGCCTAAAACCAAACGGGCATTCAAAATTAATACGAAACTTTAAAACAATCATGAACAAGGCAATTAAAACGAACCCGGTTGGTATAAAATGTGTGCCTTTGGAAAGCAACCAGATGAACTGCATTTCCAACAAACAGGCCGAGGGCTTGCAGGTTTTACCTACGCCAACGAAGAGTGAGAGCGACAAGAAAGACTATAGGGTCATTAAGCTTGCTAATGGCCTGACTGCTTGCTTAATATCTGACAAGAGTCCCATAAATGGAGCAAGTGGTGAATGCCTAAGTGAGGAAATGGAGAGCGAAACAAGTTCTGAAGAAGATGACTCAGAAACTGAATGTATGTCACCCATAATAATAATCAATTTTTTTTGTTATTTGCCTCATTATTCTGTGCAAGGCGAGGGGAAAATCAGTGATAAATTTTGGTGTATGTCGATTGAGAATTTAGTGGTATTTATTGTAATTAATGTCCAACCAGTCTATTATTTCATAATAACTGACTTCTATCAAAGTCATTTATATTAAAAATAATGCCCTCGGGCGCATAAATAAAAAAATAATGCACTTGGGCATTATGAACTTAAATTGACAGTAATTTGATAACTAAATCATTTATAAATCAAAATATTCATTGTTTGTGCTGCCATGGTAAATGTCTGACCAGGTATAGGCACATATAATTTATACCAATAAGAATATTCCGAATGCAAAAAAGGATTATATGATGCCTTCTCCATCTACATCCTAGAACCTCCTGTAGGACCCTCCAGTTGGGTGTGCTAACCCTGCCTTCACTTTATTTTCAATCACTTGTAATGTTTGTAAAAAGAAATAGTAACCAATTTGATACTAACAACAGCAGATATGCAAATGATATGTCCATAATAACACGGAATGGACAGGCACTCGCAATACCTTCGCACACTACCGCATTATTTACAAAAGGCCCCCACTACAGAGCTATAAAATCTTTTAATTCAATGCCAAATAACATTAAAGAAATTGGGTCAGATGGGTCTTCAAGGAAAGAGTCAAGGCATGGCTTCAACAGAAGTGTTTTTATACATTTACCTTTATTGATAATTAATTTTTTGGTTAGTTATTGATATCTAAAAACTGTTTTTTTTTATGTTGCTTGTCACATGGTGATATTGTTGGCAATAAATGATTTATTATTAATAATATTATTATTATTATTATTATATCAAATCATAATACATAAAAGTAAATTTTTTTAAGTACAAGAAGTTAGACATTAAACATTGAAGACCTCGTTGAAGACACCATAATCATTATAAGACATAATGCCTTCATTCAAGCCTTGAGCCAGGGCCCTTGGACACTATCGACCTCATGTGTTATTATCCTTATAATGCTCTAGGTATCTTAATTACTATAAGGTGCATTATATGGAATTTTGAATAGTTTTTTCTTCAGTTCAAAATTCACCAGTAATTTACCCTAAATTAAAAGATAAAATTACTGGTAAATTTTGTTGTGCACACATTGGGAATTTAGTAGAAGATAAGGAAATTTTGCTTGGAATTTAGCAAAATTTAAGATTGATTATATGGAATTTTGGTGTACCTACATTTTATGAAGTGTTTTTCTCCTTGGTACAAGATCATCAATGTCAGTTGCACAACGCAGTTTCTTCTGCAATGGGTTATAAGATTTAGGGCGACTTATACAACTAGCAGTAAAACTTCAGTTTGAAGTTAAAACACCAGATATGACGAAGATTACATTGCTTCTCTGTCAGCTAAACAATGGAATATATACGTCATTTCTGGTGTTTTAACTTCAAACTGAAGTTTTACATGAACTTGTAAAAGTCGCTCTGAAAAAACCGTTCAAAACTTTTTTAAATAGAATGTTATATTTTTTATTTGGTATTTTACCTCATAGGTGCTGACATTTTGATCTATAGGTACTGATATTTTTTTTATTTCACCTAAGTTTACTTTCTCAATATTTGTCAGAAAAATGTTTAATTTGGTCAATATTATCTCCTATTGACACCTGGAATTGTTTAACCTATGCATTACCTTTTACCAGACACGTGCTTGGTAAGTTGAACTAGCAGCAGTATCAGTACTGGTACCAATTAGATGTGTTAATGGAAAATAATACCAAAGAGATAAATTTGGGTCTGGTCAGTATTAAGCATTGCAGAATTTCGAGAATTTTTGAAATTTACAACAAATAGAGCAGCAAATTAAGAAGTTTAAGGAAAAAAATTGCGGAATGTTCGTATTTGCACCGAAAAATATCCTCGACGATCATGTCCTAGAGGACATTAATTTTTTTAATATTTCAATTTTAAAGGACAAGTATAATAATTGGACTGACCTAACTAAAGGAAAAACAAAACTGAACTAACTAAAGGCAAAGTAAAACTGAACTAACCTAACCAAAGGAAAAACAGAACAGGACTAATCTGAACTGATCAAATATAAAGTAAAACTGAACTAACCTCACCAACAGAGCCAACACTTATGTGAAACCAGTCGAGCTTAATTATGAATCTGTACTGGAGGAATCAAATGTAAAAAAATAAACAATATTGTTGGTGTTTTTTTAATATTTTTTGGTACAAATAAGAATATTCCGCAACTTTTTTGCTTTAAACTACTTACTTTGATACTTCATTCTAAATTTCAATAAAACAAAATTCCATAATACGCAATACATGGTATGTCACATAAAAATATGACATTCCACTTAAAAAAATATCAAAATGGGTTCTAGGGATTTGATTTGATGTACTGTAGTTTGTCACTTTTAATTTTCGAATTCTACAGCAGAAAAACATGCAAAACTGCTGTTTTGTTTTTCATAACAGTAAAGCAATTGTGAAGAACACTGCCTTGTTCAGTCCTGGTTGGATGTCCCCATACATAAAACATATGGAGATGTAAATTTGGTTCTAATACCATCCTCTACAGCCAGTCCCAATATCTTTTTATTAGTTTTCGTAATTGTCAATTAGTCTACATCAACTTATAATTTTGTTGTAATAGACATTTTCTGTAAAATGTAAAAGTCTGTACAATTAACTTTGACATTAAATATTTTGGGTCTCATACTTCATGTTTTGATATTTTGTTTATGCACTTGATATTTACAAAAAAATCAAACTTTCTAATAATTATTAGTAAATTATTTGAAAAGTCGTGTTATATTTTGACTTTCTTCCAAATTGCTTAACATTTTACCCTATTTAACCAATTCTGTAACTGTTACCATTTAGGAGTTTCCAGTAATGAGTAGTAGTTCTTAAAGCTCCCTCCTCGGCTCCCATTCTGTATAATTAACTATGTATGTAAAGATAATCTAATCAGCACTGAACAGGCGAGGGAAATCACTTCAGAAAATTTGTACACCACAATTACATATAATATTCACCTTAAATTTCTGAGCAAAATTTTCTTAAATTTTACCAAATTCCTATGTGCGCATAACAAAACTCACTAGTAATTTTACCTTTAGGGAAATTCACCTTAACGTCCTCTAAATACCACTAAATTCCCAATGTGTGTCCAATAAAAATCACCAGTGATTTTCCCTTGTAAACGGTAACTTGTAAAAGGCAGCTTTCTTTGCAGTTGCTCTGTGACAACTGCAATACGGGTGGTCGAAAATGAAATCTCACATATTTTGGGTGATTTGAAGGGGGTTTCTCATACAATTAAGCTTCAATATGCATTTACAGGGTGTTGAAGTTAGAATTTCAAAATGCATATGTCTTGATTATTCCGAAAGCGGAGGATATTTTAATGAAATTTGGTATGCTTTGACTGCTAGGGAAGGCGCACATTTTGCATTAAAAGAATTATTTATATATTCACCAGTGGCGCGTACTAGCACGTCGATGCATATTATTTAAAGAAAAAGTGGTACGCCTTTGGTTTTCGAAAACTGAATTTTATTTTTCACTTCCTCCTTCACCTCTCAAGATAAAAGCCCACTTCAGGTTTTTTAGTATAACGCACCTTTTTCGGGTAAATTAATAAAAACTATTGTAATGTAGCCAACTCAATACACAGTCGCGCGGCATTACAATTTGATGAAAAATCTAAAATATCAAAATTCCATTTCTTATGGCTTGAATATTGAAAACTATTGATATGCAACATAATTCATGCCGTAAATAATGAAATCTTAACAATTTAGATTTTTCATCAAACTGTAATGCCTTGCGACTGTGTATTAAGCTGGTATTACACTGACAATTTCTTCGCGAAGTTATTCATCAAGTTTAGGTTAAATTCTTGTCAATGCAAAATGCAAACCTCACGACAATAACTTCACGTGAATTTATTTACGGCAATTCGAGCATGTTCTAATTTCCGTGAAGTTTTCCGTCAATCCGGAGCTACCAATAGTAAGAATTTGAGGTTAGGGCTATATTTTTATTATTTTTGATTTGAATAATTTCTTCCCGTCTTTTCGTTGTGCCGGTGCCTAACGCCTGGCTTATACAAACCAAAAATTGTCAACTTTAAACTTTTCAAAGGATTTATCTTGAAACAAACATTGTGATTTTAATCTATGCGATTGGCAACACGACTAAAAAGTGACAGTTTTGACATGATACTTCATAAAAGCAGGAGTGGGGAGAACACCAATGTAAAAAGGTAAAACTTCGCGAAGAAATTGTCAATGCAATACTAGTTTACGTCAACTATATTACAATGGTTTTTATTCATTTACTCGAAAACGGTGCGTCGTACTAAAAAAAACAAAGTGGTTTTTCCTCAGAGATGAATACAAACAAAACTCGATAGGTAACACAACTGTATGACAGACCCCCCTTAAAATTGACCAAAGAATATGAGATTTAATTTGCGATCACCCATTATGACTCACCCTCTATAATTAAATCTCTCTAAATATATATTTATTGAAAAATGTGTTGAATGAACCTTGTTGCAGAAGAATCCCAAATAACGAAAGATTAATGTTTGTTTAAAGGTGGTAGACAATTATGTACTATTAAGCGAAACATCTTGGACTTCCATTGTCTTTATTGAGTTTTTTTACACGACTTTTCAAGCAGTGGAATCTCTGCTCGTTTTCAAGTAAAGCTCGTTTCAGTTTCACTTGAAAACAAGCAGAGATTCCACTGCTTGAAACGTTATGTGAAAAAATTCAATAAAGACATTGGGAGTCCAAGATTATTTCACTTAACGAAAGATTAAACTAGGAGTTAATTTACCCCCTTTTCACTTTCTTGGTCCCAAGAGTTTGAACAACATATTATAAAACTTTTTAAGGGGGCTTGATAGAAGTACTATATTTTGCCGTTGAACCTGGGAGCAACAAGCCGTGAACTCATCATAATTTGCCCTGGAAAATATATGAATTTTTCTGTCCAATCAGTCCGACATAGCACACCCCGTCCGAAAACTAGAAACTTCCGCATGCTGATCCGACAGAGCGGTGTTCATTACACAATATTGCACAGACGAAATCGGGTCTTTGTGGATGTAATCAATGAAAGTAGTCGAATCAGCCGTCGGTCTTGAGAGCCTAGATACAGCACGAGCTAAGCAGCTGAATATGAGTTGAGAGAACTTGCCCAGGTTATAACAAAAAAAAATGTGTTTGTGTTCGACAAACAATGATAAATGCAACAAGCCGAACGCTGGTAAGAACGGCAAACAAGCAGGAAAGTGCTGCTTGATTTCGGTGAACATACGCCAATCAGAAACAGTTAATAGAGATTATTTTGATCCGGCTAAATATAGACACGTTTGCGAGCACTCCCTTTGATGTCAGAGCAAAAACCGACAAGCTATGGGAGGAAACATGTATCTGCATTGTTCATATTAGAATTAGTGTGTTGTTTAGCGTTCAACTTGTTGCATTGCTTATGTTCGGTTTAGCGGTGTAGTCCATACACGGCTTTAGACGTACCAGCTATTAGAAAGCAGTAAAAGTTTCTCCCCGTATTCCTTAGTGACTGAATGTTAATAAATACTAGAGATATATATAAAGTATAAACCATTCACTCATTATTGCCGTCAAGTAAGCGTTGGAAATCTGACTTTACTGTCATGTGTATCATGTGCGGAAAAGAGATACGTATAAAAAAATGAAGGTTTCAAAGGTAACGAGATGCCAAAAATAAGTGAATATGGTATATATACTCTCACATTCATATTCCCTTTTATTTGCTAACTACTAACATTAAAGCGTCTTTCATTTTTCAGCTTCCGAAGATGGAAGCGTCGGAATGGAAAGCAACGAAGAGGAACAACAACCCAGAGGTCACCATCCGCGCCACGAACAGAAACTGGCAGCCGCTGGATTATGTATTGGCGTAGGCAGCTTTAGCGATCCCAAAGAAGTACCTGGAATGGCACATTTCCTAGAGCACATGGTATTTATGGGCAGCGCAAAATACCCCAAAGAGAACTCGTTCGACGAATTTATTAAAAACAGCGGAGGCAGTGATAACGCTTCTACAGACGCGGAGACCACAGTCTTCTACTTCGAATGTATAGAAAAACATCTCGACGAAGCTTTAGATAGATTTTCGCAATTCTTCAAAGAACCCCTGATGAAACGCGAGGCAATGACGAGGGAAAGAGAAGCCATTGAATCGGAATTTCAAATGTCTGTTCCATCGGACAACTCTAGAAAAGACCAACTGTTGTCTTGTCTGTCCAAAAAGGATTCTCCTGTTAACAGTTTTCCTTGGGGAAACTTGATAACTTTAAGGGACAACATTAACGACGATGACTTATACAAAGGTGTGCACGACTTTAGGAAGCGTCATTACTCGGCGCACAGGATGACCTTGGCAGTGCAGGCACGTATGCCTTTAGAAGAACTGGAGAGAATAGCGTTAACGCATTTCTCGGAAGTGCCCAATAACGGGTTAAATCCTGATGATTTCGTTAAATTTAACGACGTATTCGACACTCCAGAATTTAATAAAATTTACCACATAAACCCAGTTAAGGATCTCTGTCTAGTTGAAATTACTTGGGCATTTCCTTCTTTAAAAGGCAAATACAGGAGCAAACCCCAGCATTTTCTATCGCACCTGTTGGGAGATGAAGGTAAAGGTAGTCTACTTTCTTATCTGAAAAAAAAATGCTGGGTTCTTGGGAGTAGTATAGGAAACGGCGAAAGTGGAAGTGAACACAACTCACTTTTCACTCTTTTTGCCGTCACCTTGAACTTAACAGACGAGGGCTATGCTCACTTGAATGAAGTCATTGAAATTGTGTTTTCATATTTGGAGATGCTCAGACAATCTGAACCAAGTCAAAGAATATTTGACGAACTGAAATCCATATCCGAAATGAGCTTCCGATACGCCCACGAAGAGAGTGCGGTAGATATTGTAGAAAACTTATGTGAAGTAATGCAGTTATACCCACCGGAAGACTACCTCACCGGCACGGAATTGTATTTCGAGTTTGATCCTGAAGGTATTCGGGAACTCTTAGAATACATGAGACCCGAGAAGGCCAATTACATGGTTCTAAAACGGAAGTCTGAAAGCGAAATTAAAGAGTACCAGACAGAGAAGTGGTTCGGTACTAAGTACCTGCAAGAGAACATTCCAGAGAGCTGGCTAGAACGTTGGAGGCAGGCGCCGATTGTACCAGAACTATCCTTGCCTCCTCCCAACAGTTTCATCACAAAAGATTTTAATATACTGCCGCACTTCGACAATAACCCAGAATATCCCGTAAAAATCCTAGACAATTCATCGCTAGAGTTATGGTACCGCAGAGACACAAAATTCAAACTGCCGACGGCCCATTACAACTTCTACTTCATCAGCCCCTTAGCCCTCGGCACCTGCAAGAACGCTACCATGTTAGATGTATTAATTAACCTTCTAGCTGTAGAAATGGCTGAAGACGTTTATCCAGCTTCAACTGCCGATTTATCGCACAGCTCTGCGGCCTTCGAAAAAGGGCTTGTTGTGAAGGCGTGGGGATTTAATGAGAAATTGCCCACCTTAGTGAATTTAATCGTCACTCATTTAACTACTCTTGGAAACACAATTACTGAAGATATGTTTAACGCAATTAAGGATAAATTGTTGAGGAATTACCACAACAAGGCCTTAAAACCTAGCGTGTTGGCTAAAGAAGTGCGACTGAATTTGTTAGTTGATAATAACTGGACCTCTATGCAGCGTCATGCCGCTTTATTAACAATATCTTTTGGCGATATTAAATCATTTGCCACCGAGTACTTTAAATCTCTCTACATCAAAGCGTTAGTTCAAGGAAACGTAACTAAGGAAACAGCTATCGACGTCGCAAACAATGTCGTTAAAATTCTAAATTTCACTCCACTGAACAAAGAACAAAGACCGCGTTTTAAGGTTGCCAGAGTGGATAAGGGGGAGAGGTGTTGTAGAGTTAAAAACATCAACCCCAGCGACCCCAACACTATAGTAACTAATTACTACCAGTCTGACCTGTACAATGTAGAAAACAGTGTACTAGTTGATATTGTAGATATGGCAATCGAAGAACCTCTATTCGATATTCTAAGGACCAAAGAACAGTTGGGCTACCACGTTTACTGCTCAGTTAGAGACACATTTGGTGTTCTGGGTCACACCATCACTGTTAACGCTCAAGCTACTAAAGTGTCCGCAAAGTACGTCGATGAGCGAATAGAGGCATTTTTGAAACACACTAAATCCTTGTTGGAAAACATGGACGCAAAAACATTCGAGAAACTTAAAGAGAACTTCATTAAACTCAAAGAATGCTGCGATGTACATTTGAAAGAAGAAGTAGACCGAAATTGGGGAGAAATAACTAGTGACGATTATCTTTTTGAGCGAACTAAACTTGAAATTGAAACAATAAAGCGATTGAACTTGTGCACGGTGTGCTCTTGGTGGGAACAACACAATTCGTTCGGGTCTAAGGATAATTTCAGGAAGATGAGCATTCAGGTTGAAGGCAGCAGTGTCGAAGGGAACGAGGTGGAACCTAAATTGGAATTGATTTTTCTAGTCAATGAAGATGAAGCTGTTTCAAAGGGAAACAACAATTATTTTATCCAAGGAGTTCAAGAGTATAGAGACCCTTTGTGTACATATCATGTAAAGTAAATTTACTAGTTGCCTGGGTAAAAAATATTGCTTTATTTGAGGTTTGTTCTTAAAAAAGATGCTTTGGCAAAATGATATTTGCTAGTATATTTAACATTCAAACTCGTTTTCGAGGCGCACATCTTACGCTGATCAATAATGTAAGTCGTCAAGTTGGTGTATGCTAAAAATACTTTGATTTTTGTGAGGAATACTGTGAGGCATTTCAAGTCATTAATGGTTTTTCCAAACAACAGGCATTTACGTATGCGTAAAAAGTCATATACTTCTCGAGATGGCAATGTATGTACACTCTACCTAGGTAGGTAGGTGTAGAGTTTTCTAGATGTTTCAACATATTTTAACACTTCAGGCGAGTATTGTCTACATGCAAATTATATTATATTTATACAAGGTGTTTCTAAAATCGTACCATAAATATAACTACTTATTTTAGGCTCCAAAATAAGAAAAAAAAAACTATGAACATATATTGTGAAAAATGCTTTGTTGATAATTTGAAATACAGGGTAAGGAAAGGTAGATCTTAAGTATGGTTAATATTTCTGAAACGTGTGGAGATTAATAAAGAAAATTTGGTACGTTACCACAATTTTTCTATGTATGTTTTGCAAACTAAATAGATATGAACACATTTGTTCAGGGCGGGTGATACAAGAGTAAATAATAATAAAAGTGTAAAATATACTTAAAACATTTTATTATGTGTAAACATATTGACAGTTTATTAGCAAAATTGGTAAACCTGAAGATTTCTACATAAAAAGGTACTCTTGTTGAAAGTCGCTATCTGCAATATTCCTTGAGAAAAATGATATCTATTGTGCGGAGTAACATCATTTTAGGGAATATACTTTAGGGGATAACCCTTCATACTGTTACGCCCGACCGTCGCGCGTTGCTCCACAGAGATTCGGGCCGAAGCAGCAACGCCGAGCGCCGACCGCGACCCCGGGCAGCCCATCTAGACTAAACGAGAACCGGGAAGAGTCGCCTCCGTTCTCGAAAGTACGAGAGTATGTTCAGGTTGGATATAAAAAACAGCGAGCTGCGCGAGATGGGAGAGAATAAATAGTGCAGTGTAGTAAATAAACGAACAGTACGAATTGTTAGTAGGGAGTAATGGTGTTTTAATCGTGTTGTAATAGTTAGAAAGTAAATAAAAGTGTGTAGTTAATTGACGATAAATTATTGGAACCAGTATCCCGTAACAACTGGTGTCAGAAGTGGGATAATTTTCGTCAAATTTGTGATGTACGGACAAAGGAGTGTTCGCGCGTGTGGAATTTTACGTGGTAAGGACGGTGCAAAAACTTTGGTGTTTTCTACATGCCATATACTCGATCTACGACAAAAATCATGGATGAACAACTGGCAGCACTTATGGAAATGCCGAAGAAGGACAAAGAGGAACAAAGGAATTTTTTGGACGAACAAGAAAAACAAAGGCAACTTGAGAAAAAGGAACAAGAAAAACAAAGGCAACTTGATATAAAGGAACAAAGAAAAAATAAAGCTGCTCTGTTTCAAGCATTAACGGATGGTCGTCGCGAGTTGCAAGAACTTGTCTCAACCAAAATGGCTGAAGTCAAACAAGACGTAGATCAAGTCAAACAAGACGTGGATCAAGTCAAAACATGAAGTTTAGATGAAAATTATGGAGTGAGAAGAACGTTGGCGGATTCGGGAAACACGTCGCAGTGGGCCAACTTCAACCGCTGAGCGACTGAACGTTACTAGGCCTCCAGTTTTCGACGGAAGCAGTTAAAAATGGATGGACAGATTCGGACAAAGCTACCGAACTTTTAGCAGCTTTGAGAGGAAAGGCTGCAGACATCATGCCTACATTGTCGACCACTGAAGAGTGTAATTATAACGCAATTGCTGCGGCGTTAAAGCGGAGGTTTGTTAATGCTCATCACGATGTATTCGTGGCGGACATCAAGGATGGAATTATTGGATACTGAAATTATTGGAACCCGTATCCCGTAACAATACCTATTTACTTTGCAGAAAGGGCATACAAAATTTGTGAGAACTTACCAAATGTCATTAATTAATATTTACAGTTTCGGAAATATTAATTAAAAACCATCCTCAATATGTAACTTTTCATACATATGGCAATCAAAGCACTTTTCGATATATGTTTATACCCAGTTTCTTTCTTATTTTGGAGCCTAGAATAACTGGTTACATTTATGGTACTATTTTTAAAAACACATTGCATATTCATATGAAACATATTTTTGTGGTCCAAATTGGTCAAGGACCACTTAAATTTAAACTCTATGTATCTGAGGTTAAACGAAAATCTTTTGACAGATAATACAATATATACAGCAAATCTGGAGGTTAAACCTCCAGACGGACGAAGGCTTTAAAGTGAAGAAGTAAAAGTGGCCCTAAATATCTTCTGAGTTTGAGTTGAGGAAAAAACGGACATTTATAGCATCTCACTTACCTTGTACTCGGGCTTGAAGAAACCTTGCTTTTCCCACCAGCCATACCACGCAGCCTCCACATATTTTGGACTGTACGAGTCTGGCAGTGGTCTAAGCACGTCTTTCTTTTGGCCCTCAGGAGTATCTGCATCATAAACAGCGGCGCCTTTCACTTCCTTTTTCTTTTCTTTTTTCTGAAAGGTTATAAAAGGAACAAGTGTGAGATCTATAAACAAAAGATTAATATACTCACAAGGTGTCCCCAAACATAAATTGAATAATTTTAACAGCATATTTGAAAAAAGATAATAAAACCCGGTAACTAGGAGACAAAGCGTTTACGGTTCTATGTTTATATTGTTACGATCGCAGCAACGCCGCATGGGAGGCGGGGCAACGCATGGGAGCGTGTTGGTTGGTGGAGCTTCGCGACCTATCCGCGCTGCGTCATGGCTGACACGAGTGATTTATTGCTCGTCTGGCTTAATCTAGAAGGCAGTTGTTTACAACCGTTTTTTTTATATGAGATTATTCAAGAATTCTTATAAAGAACTTTCTAGGTTTTTCTGTAATTTTAGGATTGTATATAAAAGGCGCACAGAGCGCCCGAGTAGAATAGTCGTATTTTAATCGAGCTATAAGTAAGCTAAAGTTACAAAGCGATAATAGAAGGCTATAAAGTGTTAAGTAGTGAGTTATTTAGTAGTCGTGTGTATTTGTGGAGTTAATAAATAGTGTTTTCGTATTAAATCGTTACACTGGAATTATTGAACCCCGAGTTCGCAACAATTGGTGTCAGAAGTGAGATTCCAGTGGGAATTTGAGGACTAATATTACTGAACTGTAAGTGAGTGCTTCATTGCCGGACATTACGTGTTTATGCCAGTGACCAGAAGCCAGCATCAAGCAATGGAGGATCAACTTGCCGCCCTGCTGTCCCTTATGCAACAACAGAGGGAAGAACAGGAAAAACGTGATCAAGTACAGGAGCGACGTTATCTAGAGCAGAAGGAAGAGCTGGAAAAACGTGATCAAATTCAGGAGCGCCGTTATAAAGAACAAAAAGAAGAGCAGGAAAAACGTTATAAAGAACAAAAAGAAGAGCAGGAAAAACGTTATAAAGAACAAAAAGAAGAGCAGGAAAAACGTTATAAAGAACAAAAAGAAGAGCAGGAAAAACGTGATCAAGTGCAAGAGCGACGTCATCAACAATTCAAAGAAGAATTAATGAGCCATCTCGCAGTCAGGGAGCAACAGTTGGAAGAAAGAATAATGCAATCCGTTAATGAATCCGTTAACGAAGGACTCGAAGCTGTCAACCAGAGGGTTCTCGAGCTAGAAAAGAAATTCCGGGAACAACTTGAGGACGACACCGTGTCTACAGAGAGTTTTAGCACAGCTAACGCTAAAATTAAGCCTCCCGATTATGACGGTACTACGGCGTGGGAAATTTATAAAACACAATTTGAGGCAGCTGCAAAAGCTAATGGCTGGTCCGAGCCCCAGAAAGCTACATCATTAGTGGTAGCACTTCGTGGAAAAGCGGCTGAACTACTCCAATCTCTGTCGGCAGCTGATCAAAGTAATTATGCAGTTTTAGTACACTCTCTGCAACTACGATTTGGAAACGAGCACAAAGAAACCGTGTTCCAAGCCCAGCTGAGGATGAGACAGCAGAAGTCAGGTGAATCCTTACAAGAATTTGAGGCGGACATAGACAGACTAATTCACCTGGCATACCCATCAGCCCCTGAATGTTTTCAAACGCAATTTGCCGCCGAAAGGTTCATTGAGGGAGTTCGAGATAGTGACTTGAGGTACCACTTACGTCTAGTCAGACCCAGGAATATCAGCGAGGCACTAGTTCGGGCCCTAGAATTCGAGGCGTCACGAGTGTCATCTGATTCTTCTCCAAGTGTAAGAATGACAACTTGCGATGACGAGGGGGATACGTCTAGGGGTGAATCTATGGCAACTTTACATAAAGCGTTGAAGGATCTGGCAGTCAATATCCAAGCCTTGTTGCAAAGACCTCCTCGATCAACAGGCAAACGGTGCATAAAATGTTTTAACTGTGGTAAACTCGGTCACGTCAAGAGTAACTGCCGTAATAGGGCAAGAAGTCCGTCGCCGTTGTTTAGAAGATCGAGCGGCAATCAAGACCACCCTAGAATTCAGGAAAAACCAATTCCTGTCAATGTAAGGGGGCAATTGACCGAGCCCGTTAAGACCTCCAGGATCAGTCAAGTCAATCAATCAAGTCAAGCCAATAATTTGGGTGGCAAAAGTGTTACAGAGGCCGGACGCATTAAGTAACAGAAGATCCAAATTGAACATCGACCAGGAAGGTCTCACGAAAATGCCGATGCATTGTCCAGACGGCCATGTAAAGAAGATAGTCAGCATCGTCGAAGAACTGAGCAGCGTGAGGGACTTCCTTCTGTAAGAAGAACGTCGGTGGAAATAAACGATGGCTGGACCACACAGACCCTTCGAGAAGAACAAATGAATGATCCAGATATTGGACCCATCCTCTCTGCAAAGACTGACGACAAGAGACCAGAATGGCAAGAAATTGCTGGTAAAAGTCCAAACCTGAAGGCGCTATGGGCCCAGTGGCACTCTCTTAAAATAGAAAATGGATTACTGAAGAGAGCGTGGGAGAGTCCGGATGGCAAGACCGTAGTCAGTTGATTGTTCCTGGTAGCAGAAAATCGGACGTACTACAGGAAATGCACGACGGAACCAGTGGAGGGCATTTTGGGGTCAATAAAACCTTGGCCAAAATTAAAGAGCGGTATTACTGGGTGAATTATCATGAAGACGTCGAATCTTGGTGCCGCAAGTGTGAAGTTTGTTGTGCCACAAAAGGACCTCGAACAAGATCACGGGGCCGAATGGTGCAGTACACTGTAGGTGCTCCATTCGAGAGGGTAGCAATTGATGTCGCGGGACCGTTTCCTCAGACTGAGTCGGGCAATAAATACATCTTGGTCGCCATGGATTACTTCACTAAATGGCCTGAAGCATACGCCCTGCCTAATCAAGAAGCAACGACTGTGGCAACGGTGCTAGTAAATGAAATGTTCTGCAGATTTGGAGTCCCTCTCGAACTTCATTCTGATCAGGGCCGAAATTTTGAATCGGCTGTTTTCCAGAAGGTCATGGAACTTCTCGGAATTCGCAAGACCAGGACAACTCCTTTGCATCCACAGTCGGATGGGATGGTAGAGAGATTTAATCGGACCATGGAACATTACCTGTCTAAAATGGTGGCAGATCATCAGCGTGATTGGGACCAACATCTACCTCTCATGTTGATGGCATATCGAGGCTCTACGCATGAAGCCACTGGTTATACTCCGGCGAAAGTGATGTTCGGGAGGGAAATGAGGCTTCCTGCGGATTTGATGTATGGAACACCAGAAAAAGAGTCGCTCAGCTCTGAGAATTTTGTGGAGGAGCTTAAGGAGAGGCTGAACAATGTTCATGAGCAAGTCAGGAATAAACTGCGGATATCCAGTGATCGAGCCAAAGCAAGATATGACTTACTAGCTAACTCCCGCGGCTTCCAGGATGGTGATTTGGTGTGGCTATACAATCCGAGGCGAAAGGTGGGAAAGTCGCCCAAACTTAGCCAAAATTGGGAAGGACCTTATACAATTATAAAGAAGATTAATGATGTGGTGTATAGGATCCAGCGGACCCCTAGGTCAAAGATGAAGGTCGTTCATTTGGATCGATTAGCACGATACCATGGAACTCTATCTGTTCGGGACGAACAGACTTAGGAGGAGGGCAATGTTACGATCGCAGCAACGCCGCATGGGAGGCGGGGCAACGCATGGGAGCGTGTTGGTTGGTGGAGCTTCGCGACCTATCCGCGCTGCGTCATGGCTGACACGAGTGATTTATTGCTCGTCTGGCTTAATCTAGAAGGCAGTTGTTTACAACCGTTTTTTTTTTATATGAGATTATTCAAGAATTCTTATAAAGAACTTTCTAGGTTTTTCTGTAATTTTAGGATTGTATATAAAAGGCGCACAGAGCGCCCGAGTAGAATAGTCGTATTTTAATCGAGCTATAAGTAAGCTAAAGTTACAAAGCGATAATAGAAGGCTATAAAGTGTTAAGTAGTGAGTTATTTAGTAGTCGTGTGTATTTGTGGAGTTAATAAATAGTGTTTTCGTATTAAATCGTTACACTGGAATTATTGAACCCCGAGTTCGCAACAATATGAACTTTTTGTCATAGAATATGCTGTTAAAATTATGCAACCTAAATTCGGTAAAACCTATATAAACTTACGTGTTGCAGAGAAGTAGGGTTGTAGCAATATTGTGCGTTCGGTAAATTACCGGTCAAATGATTTGGATTGGACATTTATGAACTTGTTCACTAGGTTCAAAAGCTGGTAGTTATGACTATAATTTTGAAGTATATGACATATATTTCACAATTGAACATATTATAAACGCAACATTAAAAAGTGCAGCTCAAAAAACCAGATCGAAAAGCAACAGATTCACATGCGCCGCCTGTCAAACTGCACCCCTTAATTTTGAGAAACTCTGAGAGTAATTGCCATCTTATGGGGTGCTCATTATAAAACTTCATCTAGCAGGCTGTGAAATTTTGACAGAAAAGGATGACATCAAAATAAATGGACCTTTGTTCTTCCATCCTTTTCTTTTGACATTTCACAGCCAACTAGATGAGTGTGTTTATTATAAATGAACACATGGTATATATTTTCATTGAGAAAAAAAAGGAGGCAATGTCTCAGCATGCTGTTTGTTTGCTAGTCGTGTCCTTGCGCATAAAGATGCGCGCAATAGCAAAAATTCCACCTGGTTTTGGTTCAAAAGGAATATGATATAACAATGACTGGAATAAATATCCGAAATTTACTAGTCAAATATTCATACTAGCGAAATATTTCCTTTTGGTCAGGTGTATTAGAACTCTACAAATAAGTCTAAATACTTGTCTACATAAATATCATCAAACTTTTTGTTAGTTGTCAATTTGAAATATTCTGAAATCTTTTAAAAAATAAAACTTTGCTTTAAACTAATATTGCCATGCCTGAAGCACAGTACCTGAAATGAGACATAAAAAGAGCAGTTCAAACATGGAAAATGACTTGATTGAATGCACTAATTGCAGCCAGTAGGACTTGCAGTTTTCTAAGAATTCATTTTTTTGTGGTTCTATTAATATGAAAGAAAACCTTCCTATGCACATTAGTAATGAAAACTCATCCAGGTTATTTACCTGGTAAATCAGTCACCTGCTTAATCCATTGAATTGTTAGTAGATGGCCATCACATGACCAGCTTAACCGGTAGATGACCTGGTGAGTTTTAGAATTCGCCCATACTGTGTAGAAAAAAATTAAAAGTGAATACAGAAAAAGCTTAAATCATTACAGTGTTTTGCAAGCTTTCAAATTTGAGTTTTTTTCAGAGGATATATGACAACAATCTACAAGGCAGAGCCTTTATAGCGTGCTTGGATGAAACACTAGCAAATGTTTCGTCAACTTGTCTGTTGCCTGCTTTGTTTCTCCTTTGACATAAAATGTTATTATGTCAAACAATAAACGATTTTCAGAAAGCTTAACAGAAACATTATAATGCATAGTTTATACTTACCTCTAAATTAAGAATTAACCTCATATTTATTTAAACTAAATTAACACTTGTCATGGTTAAATGTGTACCTTTTGATAGATCTGTTTAGACTTTCATTATTAATTATTAAATGGAAGTATATATAAATGGGTCGAACTAAAAGTTGACATTTAACTTTGACAAGGGTTAATTTTGTGTAAATAAAAATTAGTTTAGTTGTTAATTTAGAGGTATAAATCCGGCATTAGACTACTCATGATAAACTAAATAGGTATTATTTTAAATTAATAATTTCTAAAGGTCTTCTAGCTAGGTTTTAATGAAGGCAACAAGGAAATTGCCAAAACATTAACTAGATGATTCATCTGAGCCCTTTTCAGGATAAATTGGTATTTTCAGTAATTTTATTGGGAATACTGCAAAATTTGGTCTCCAACAACAAACTAAACTCCAAAAAAATTGATTGGGGCATAATACCCACAAGCAAGTAGTAAAAAATGAATAATCTGCTGCAAAGATTTAGGAGTTAGCTTAGAATGTACAAATTGTTGAAAATATCAAATCTCAATTTGAATGTCATTCAAGTACTTTTGCATAGACTAAAAGAATATAGGTAACAAAGTTTATTATATGGTTATTATATACCACTATAAAACTTTTCATAATATTTTTCGGAAAAGTAGGTCATGGAAATTTGACAGATTGCCCCCCATATAATATTTGAACTGTATCCGTTTTATTGGTTATATTGACATAATTTAAAGGTTATAAAATGCTGCCATTCCAAAAAATATTGTTGCCAGAACTTACCAAATATAATAGTTGTAAGCGAAAATAATAAATCCATGTACTAGAGCTGCTACTACGTTTTTCAGGCAGATCAAATACTTGGCAGAAGTAATTCTTAGGACAACCAATTTTCTTATACTAGAACTGGGACATCGAGTTTTGCTCATCCTGTGCAACATAATATATATTAAGAGAAGTTTGTTAACACTAAACCACTAAAAGGTCTTACGTAAATCGCTCTTATTCCTGGAACCATAAAATCTTCCTATTAAAAGTATCTTTGCAGTTATCTACTCACTGTATATTAGCTCTTTTACAAAACGTTAACATTTCTTCACTGTAGAAATCTACAAAAAGGGAGGGGCATACTAATGCAATGAAACAAGGTGCACACAAAATGCATTCATACTGCCCTCAAATGTTGACCAGGAACAGTCTTTATCTGTACTTCAGATATGGTAGGTACAACGCTCTGCCTCAGAACACTATTGTTCTTTCCAAGGGGTAGTTTGGCAGAGAAATTAAAACCGTTCTTCTTAAATGTGCTAGCTACTGAGTGATTTTGAGAAAATTTATAAGCTGATAAAAAAAATTTTTAATATAATGCGAGCAATGTTGAGGAAATTAATTTGATTTACTCAAAGTCAAACTGATGGCAGATATTAAAGTAACACTACATTAACCATCATAACAACTTGTAGGGAAGTTGCTATTGGCATTTACCTTCACCTGCTTTTAATTTACTGGTTAAAATCTTGTCAATCACATTTTTGGCAAAGCAGTTTATGGATAACTAGTATGTCGCGTTTTTGGAGGAATCTTTCCTTTACGGTTTTTATACCATAACCATTAACATTGACACAGTTAAAAAATTATATGGGGGTCATTCAAATAATAGCCTTTGGAAAAACTTTATGGAACACTTTATATATGTTATATTTGTTATAACATATAAGTAATGGGAATTTTTCTATAACTTCAAGTGAATACATATATGGGGTGTTCATTATAAAACTTCATCTAGTTGGCTGTGAAATGTCAAAAGAAAAGGATGGAGAAACAAAACTCCATTAATTTTGATTATGTCATCCTTTTCTGTCAAAATTTCATAGCCTGTTAGATGAAGTTTTATAATGAACACCCCATATATGAAGCAATACATATATGTATTTAACATAAGATACAAAATGATCATGTAATACCAAAGAATAAATACTATAGGAATGTAGGTACTATAAAATCCATCCAAAGTTTTTATTGATTTATTTTAGTACTTACAATGTATTTACTGTTATCATAGAATATGTGTTCTTGTGTCAAAACCAACTCAAAGTTTTCATTTGGCTCTTTATAATATATAAAATAACCTGGAAAATATCATAAAACAAAGGTGAGGCAATGAGAAACGATTGTAATCACTGTTCATTCATGATTCACAAAAAGAAAGAGCAAACAGAGAGGCAGTAGAATAATTGAAAATAAAATTCTGCTTGCACTCTATTGTCAGTCTGAATGAATAGGTTCATCAAAACAGTTTTAAGTTCAGATCTGGAGCAAAAAGAATGAATCCACTTATGAAACCAGACCGCCCATCTCAATTGTATAAGTTGTTAATCAAATGGCTAAATGACCAACAAATGTCACAAATGTGATGAATGAATAACTAATTACTCATATGTTATTAATGTTCAATGTGGGTAACAGCTATTGAGTGACCCCTTGAATATGTATGTGTTTTGAGAAAAACCCAAAGTTGCAAAATCTTGCCTTTGAGGGTCCTTGCACCAAGCCCTTCAATTTGGTTTGGACAAAAAATTGAAAAAGAATATCATTTCAGTGATAACCTTTCTGGTGGTACAAAAGTCTTTTCTTCAGCACAGTTTATACCACAGCTTGCAAGTTTCATTAATATTGTGCAATTGTGCAATTTTCAAACCAACAGTTAATAACAATACAATAATACCTAATGGGCCAAAATTTTAGTATATTGCCATACATAGTTGGTAATTAAGAAAATTAGTAATTTGGTTCTATAACATATGTTTTAAGAAAATACATACCTAAATTATTTGCAAACAATTGACCCTTGCTTATAGTTGTTAGCTCACAATTTTTTACAATAAGGTTTATAAGGAGCAGAAAAATTTAAAGAGTGTGTTCAAAACTGAAGATGTGTTTTCTAGGTGTCTACAGGGGGAGTTTAAATTAAAAAACTTACCTCCACTTCCGGTTTGGTAGGGTTGTTCTGTTGTTTCTCTAATTTCTGCTTCAACTTATCCAGTTTCGCCTGTTTCTTGGCTTCTTTTTCGAGCTGCTTTGCTGTTTTCGGTGGAGCATCTGCAGGATTTTCTATATTATTTTCCATCTTTGCTTTATTCCTCTTAGAATATGTTGTAATTTTTGCAATGCTTACACGAATTTAACAAAACTAGAAAACTTAACCTAACCAGATAACATTTTATTTTTATTTTCTGACGTAAAGCCGCAGAAAAGCGTTTTCGGTCGGATTGCTTTAATTTTTACTAAAACAAAGAAAAATTGAAGATCATCTGTCGTTCTCTTCTATATCATGTAGAAATCTAGAGAAAAAAGATGCTTATAACATGGAACAGAGTTACTCTTCAATCATTTTTTAAAGTCCCGTCTCGCCTGTAATAAAAACAAACGGAACTCCCATTTCCCATTCTTTGCCCATCAACATCAACCATTCATCCATCAGTTCCATGTTCCGTTCTCCGTTCGTTGTATGCTTGGATTCCCTCCAAAAACTCATGTTTATAGAGTATCCTTTTTATTTTGTTTGAGAATAGATTTGAGTAGTGGTCGTTATTGAAAGAAAACCCTACGTTCCCATAAAGTCCTTCTTACTAGCCCATATAAGTATAGTTCCTGCTTTGCACATGTAGCTCCTTATCTGAAATAAAGTGCTAGTCCTCAATATCTAGGAGAAACCAGTAACATCCTCACATCATTTTCAGTAGAGTTAAGAAGGACTGAGGAAAATGTCTAAAAACAAAAATAACTTTGACTGGAAAAAACGAGTCAAGCAAGAATACCTTCGCTTGAGACAACAGAAGAGGTACAAAAGGGCTGATGACGTTAAAATAGCGTGGAGTAGAAATAAGGATCACATGATGGAGACCCTGATAAGGGAACAAAAAAGGTAACCCTTCACTTTATCATTCAACCTTTTGGTGGTGGTTGGTATTAGGCATTACAGAATTTTGAGGTTTTAGGAGATTTATGATGAAGAGGGCAACAAAGTAAGTAGTTTAAAGCGAAAAAATTTGTGGACTATGTATATATGTAGGAAAAATTTAAAAAAAACACCAAAAAAATTCGTAACTTTTTATATATAATTCCTCCCCCTCATATTGATAGTTTTGTTGTTTTTTTCTTTGGTTAGGTTAGTTCTGTTATGTTTTTCCTTTCATTTGGTCAATTCACTTTTACTTGTTCTTGAGTTATGTTTTTTCTTTGGTTTGATAAGTTTAGTTTTACTTCTCTTTTATGAGGCCCTCTCAGGGCTGCCTCTGGACCTTTAGAGCTGCTGCCTTTTAAAGGCCTGTAAAAAATAATTCACAATTACAAAAAGTATGATTGAAATTTTATAATTACTGGTTCAATTACCGTTAATTTCTAAAATTATCTAAGCAGTACAGAAATGAACAAAATTACCTATCAAATTACAAAAATTAGAAAAATTATCTATTGTCACATCCAAGAATGCTTGAAATTATTGAATAAATAAAATGTGACAACATTACTAACATGCTTAGGTAACCTCGCAATTCTGTGAATAACATATGCCAACAGGCATACTATAGCACACATCTCCATTTATCCCATTGTAGTGTGATAAATGGAGTGGGTTGAGGCCCTCAACCTACGTACTGTACTTATACCCTCAAGTTGAGTGTATGAGTACAGGGTGGCCATCGAGAGATGGCCCTCTACTTTACCTCGAAAAATGTTAGTACCAAGTATTCTAAAATTTTGTAATTTTGTAAATAGTTTTTAATTATTTTGTTTTTGTATATACAAGTTGTCTCAATTTTGTGCATTCATTAACAACTTTCTTATTTAAAATTAGACATGACATTCTTTTTCATGAAATTCTTTTGTTCTTGAAATTTTCTATATCTCCAAAAATATTGCACCTACAGAACTTCCAATGGTGAAAGTGTATAATAAAGGTGAAAGAGGACATCAAGAAGAGGACAAAACAGTTGGATTCACTCCATTCAGTCCAGGCATTCTCATGTTACAGGCACTCAAAGTTGAGAATTGTGAAAAAAGTCGTAATACCCCCTTTGACCATTTTGAAAACAAATTTGGAAAATTTTTGTTGCTGTTTTTGATCGGAATGGCACGTTTGCAATAGTCTAAGAACGTTATAAACTCAATTCAAATAAAATTAAGCTCTAAAAAGAGTTTTTTAAAAATGGTCTAAAAACGCGATTCTAAAAGTGTCGGAAAATCAACCTCTGAAGGGGTCTGTCTCCGAAAATATTGCAACTACTTCCGATGGTGGGAGGTGAAAGAGGACAAAATAGTTGGAAACACTCCAATCGATCCAGGCATTCTCAAGTTACAGGCGCTCAAAGTTGATAATTGAGAAAAAATCATGTTACCTTCCTTTCTCATAGATCTTTTTTAAAAAAAATTGGAAATTTAATTTTTTTTTGCTGTTTTTGATCGGAATGGCACGTTTGCAATCCTCTAAGAACGTAACCAACTCAATTCGAATAAAATTAACTTCTAAAGAGGTTTTTTAAAAATGGTCCAAAAACGCGATTCTGAAAGCGCCTGGATATCGACCGACGAAAATAACTGAAGTTTTACTAACGACGTCCAAACATAAAAAAAATGTTTTTCAAAGAAGTCAGCCCAAAAAACCATTAAAATTGATTCAAAACGTGTAAAAATACAAATTTTAAGTTATTTGAAAAGCTCGAGTTACATGCTTATAGAGACAAATAACCAAACAGTGAGTTAAAGCGTCTAAAATGCAAATTTAAATTTTTTGAAAAAATCCAGGGTAGAATTAGGTCTAAAATAATTTAAAAATTACCCACGTCGTGTAAAAATGCAAGCAAAATGCAATCAGGTAAAATTAGTTTAAATCTTCACAGTTGTTGTTGGGGGTAAAATTAATTGTTGGACGAAAATAAGTGATACTTTATTAAAAGCATCCCAAACTGAAAATGTTATGTTTTTAGAGGAAGTCAGCCCAAAAAATCATTAAAATTGACTCAAAGCATGTAAAAATAAAAATTTTATGTTATTTGAAAAGCTCGAGTTACATGCTTATAGAGTCAAAGAGCCAAACAGTGAGTTAAAGCTTCTAAAAATGCAAATTTTTAATCAACAAACCTTCAAATTTGTTGTTTGTGGTAACATTAATTTTTGGACGAAAATAAGTGAAATATTACTAAAGACGTCCCGAACTAAAAATGTAATGTTTTTCGAGGATGTCAGCCCAAAAAATCATTAAAATTGACTCAAAGCATGTAAAAATAAAAATTTTATGTTATTTGAAAAGCTCGAGTTACATGCTTATAGAGTCAAAGAGCCAAACAGTGAGTTAAAGCTTCTAAAAATGCAAATTTTTAATCAACAAACCTTCAAATTTGTTGTTTGTGGTAACATTAATTTTTGGACGAAAATAAGTGAAATATTACTAAAGACGTCCCGAACTAAAAATGTAATGTTTTTCGAGGATGTCAGCTCAAAAAATCATTAAAATTGAGTCAAAGTGTGTAAAAATAAAATTTGAATTTTTTTGAAAAACTCAAGATATGTACTAATAGAACCAAATTGCTAAAAAAAGAGTTAAAGCGTCGAAAAATGCAAATATTTTTTGAAATACGCAGTATGCAATTAGATCTACAATTAATTAAAATTGCTAACATTGCATAAGAATGGAAACTTTTTATGTTTTTGGAGAAATTCTATTTTAGGACTAAATCAGGCAAAATTTATTTAAATCTTCTAATTTGTTGTTCTTGATAAAATTAATTTTGGGACCAAAATAAATGGTGAAAATTTACTAAAGGCATCCGAAAATAATAATGTATGGTTTTTTGAGGAAGTCAGTCCAAAAAATCGTTAAAACTGACTTGAAGTGTGCAAAAATAAATGTTTTAAATTATTTGAAAAGTTCGAGTTATGTGCTAATAGCGACGAAAGTCAAATAGGCAAAAAGTGATTTAAAGCGCCTTAAAATGCAAACTAAAAATTTTGGCAAAAATGCAGAGTAGAATTAGGACTAAAATTATTTAAAAATTACCCACTGTGAATTACAATAAATTACCAATACTACTTCCAAAATAAAAAAATCACCATAAAATTTAAAACTGAATTGATAAATTATTATAATTATGTAGAAATTACAATGTTTACTCAAAAATTATTATAATTCTTGAAAATTATTTTAAATAATTTTGGTAATGTAAGGAGGTGTCCCTGTCGCCTTGCTTAAAAGGCAGCGGCTCCAATTTTACTTTCCTTTGGTTAGTTCAGATTAGTTCAGTTCAGTTTTTCCTTTGATTTGGTAACTCCAGATGCTAGAGCATTATAAGAATAATAACGCATGAGGTTGAGAGTGTAGAACCCGACGGCTCCTGGCCCGAGGGGTATACTTCGACCGAAGGCGTTATGTCTTCTAATGCTTATGGTGTCTTCAACGTTTAAAGTCCGAATTCTTGTACTTAAAAAAAATTAACTTTTATGTATTATGATTTGATATAAATTATAGGTGCGTATACTTGAGCGGGCATTTACCGCGGCAACACACAACAATGATTATTTTGATTTATAAATGATTTACTTATCAAATTACTGTCAATTTAAATTCATGATACGCAAGGGCGTTATTTCTTTTTTATGCGCCCTAGGATATTATTTTTAATATAAATAACTTTGATAGAAGTCAATTTTTATGAAATAATAGACCGGTCGGACATTAATTACTATAAAAGATACCTAGGGCATCATAAGGATAATAACGTATGAGGTCGATAGTGTAGAACCTGAGGGCCTCTGGCCCGAGTGGTATACTTTGACCGAAGGCGTTATGTCTTATAATGCTCCTAACGACTTCAATGTTTAATGTCCGACTACTTGTACATAAAAAAATAAATTGTATGTTTTATGTTCTGATATGAATTACAGGTACCTATACCTAACCGGGCTAAACATTGTTGTGTGCCAAGGTAAATACCTTGGCACACAACAATGTTTTGATTTAGAAATGATTAAGGGCTGTTCGCATCAAGCAATTTTTAAGTATACTTAGTTAAGGCTTCCATTATTACCATGGTTACTCATGCTAACAGCAATGGCTTAAGGGCCCTTCATTTTAAGTTTACTTAAAATTTGCTTGATGGAAATGGCCATGCAAATTTTAAGTAACCAATGGAAAATAATATCAAATTACTGTCAATTCATAATTTCATAACGCCCAAGGGCATTATTTTTTTCTTTATGCGCCCTAGGCCATTATTTTTAATATAAATGACTTATAGAAGTCAATTATTTTGAAATAATAGACCGGTCGGATATTAAGAATATTTCCACACCCTTTAAAGAAACAGAAGTTTAGCTAATATGAGATATTAAGTAAAAGAGTGTGTTAAGTTGGTTATGGGTTTTTGAAAGAAAAAGATGAAATAATAAAAATACCAGCTGCATTTATTACTCCATCCTTTCTGAGATTCATAGCTTAACTTGAATTGTTTTATTATTGAGCACCTGGTACTTGTAAGTTGTATCTTACCAAACTTGTAAGTTACCCTCGAAGTTACCTAATCTACGTTGTTTTGTCTTTTACACTACATATTATTGGTAGATATATAAAAGATTTAAGTACTCTTTTATTATGTGGATGCCTGAATATAGTTTTTACAAGATTTTTTTTTATAACTATCCAACAAGTATAAAATGCAGTCCATCCTGAAGACATGCCATTGGGGTGGCCATAATTTGAAACTCATTTGTTCTGTTATGTAATTTCTAACATGCAATTTTTGCTATCTGCATGCTATTTTTATGAAGTATGTAATGAAAAACAAAAGATGCACTGTAAATAATCAATATTATTCACATTTTCCACATGTTTACTGTCGTTTCAAATTTTGTACGCCAACAGTGAACTAACCAACCTGAACTAAACTTCAGTTGGAGCCCTGGCTAGTGTTTTTTGATTCATGAGATAAACTGCTGTTCCAAAATGGTCAGCTACCTCCTTGTTCAGCCTAAAGGAGACCCTCTAGTTTCAATCATCTGCCTTCATGGAGACGTAGTCCCACATTATCTTTTGTACGACTGGCGTCACTGCGTGTCTATTTAGCCCGAGTTTTGGATTTCAATTCAAAGTGAAAAGTGGTATTTATAATTTTTTACACACTGCGATTTTAATGCTTAAGCTGAAGGACTTTAAAACCTTTTTGTTACATGCTATATGGTTCCATTCAGCGTTTGCTTTCTTCTGTATGTTTGCTCATGATTTTTTGTATGTCGCTCACCCGCATTGCTATTTGGTTGCACTGATCTATGTATAAGGTCAGAGATGACTTTTACTAATTATAGAATCTGATAGAGGCGTAAAGTAAACATAAAGAATTTGGCAATTTCTGTGCTACTATATAAATATGTTCTATTTTCTCAGAGAATTTTGTTCTCTCTTCTTCGAGATAAATATCCTGAGGACACTATACAACCTAACAATTATTCTTTTTTGCATAACTCATGTCATTTCATTTGTACCTAATAAATGAGTGTAAATAATCATTTTTATGTTTTTGAATGTTTTACTGTTCATGTTTTTAATTATTGTATATTTAGATGGGCAGAAGCCAAAGCCTATTGGACTCAGTTGCCAGAATTACCAGCCCATTCAACTTGTATGAAGAAAGCTGAAGTAATTGGAAATGAAGGTAATTATTTAATAATTTTCCTTGTTAATGTCCCAGAGGAAAAATTTCAACCTTATAGAATTATTTTATAAGAATCTGTTCTATTTTTCAAAGTGCTGATAACATATAACTATGGTGTATACAATTTTTTAATTTTTTCATGGCAGGTTTCCTGAAAATCTTCAAACTGCAAACATAGAAACAAATGTAAAAATATTAATAGTATTAACATTGGTTTGTTAGAACTTGCGGAAACCGGTCACCAAAAAAATAAATAATTGTAGCACCAAAATTGGATTTTCTTCTCCAAATTTTTTATAAAAATCTTATTCTGAAAGACTGTTAGTCTTAATTTTGTCCAATATGTAAACATTTTGTGTTGTTATGGCAGTGAACTCTAACTATTACTCCAAAATATATTCATTAATTATTAATGTCAAAATTTGGACTAAAAGGAGTGGCTTCCATTTTGTCATGCAGACACCACATATGTTTTTTTTTTTATTTCTTATAGGAGACATTCAGGTGACAACAATTAAAATTATAAGCGCCGTCACTCCCATCCCGACCATGTACACTTGGGCGCCAATTCAACAAAACTTTATGGTCGAAGATGAGACCGTCTTACATAACATTCCCTACATGGGCGATGAAATATTAGATCAAGACGGAACGTTTATCGAAGAACTCATTAAAAATTACGACGGAAAAGTACACGGTGATCAAGAATCTGGGTTTATTGACGATGAGTTGTTTGTGGAGTTGGTCCACGCTCTGATGCAGTACCAGGACAAATCCGACGACAAAAAAATGGAAGATAAAAAAGGTAGTGTATTTGTATTATAAATTTGCAATTTGCTCGTATTTATTTCTTTTACATACAATTACTTCTGTTCGTAATTCATTAAACACAAAACTGGAAAATACCTCTTGATACATCAACTAGGGCACAAGGCAACATGGCAAAATGTTGCATCTTAATATATTGTGACACGAGTATTTCTTGGTTTAGTTTTGGTCAAAGTTGGTTTAAATCTCAAAATATAAACGTTTCAATATGATCAAAGAATTGAAAGGTGCTATGCAGTTTACCTATCAACAAGAAATGCTATTAACTAAACAAAAGAAAAACTTATTTTTAGCAACAATTTCAGATACCGGAAAAGATGCCGAGGGAGATAAGAAGAGCCTGGAGTTCCCGACTTCCGTCATTTTTGAGGCGATATCTAGTCAATTTCCTGACAAAGGTGCTCCGGACGAGCTCCGCGATAAGTAAATAGAATCGAGCATTTTTTGAGACACTACCATGAAGCCAGTTTTTATTTAGATATGTAGAATTAACTGAAAGAACTGATCCGAATGCTCCTCCAGAATGCACCCCTAACATTGATGGCCCCAATGCCGCCTCCGTGCCTAGGGAACAGACAATGCACTCTTTCCACACCCTCTTCTGCAGGAGATGTTTTAAATATGACTGCTTTTTGCACAGTAAGTAAGATTTTCTTAAATTGTTTCTTCTTTTGCATATTAAAAATTACGTATTAAAGTTTTTGGTTTTACCGGGGCTTTTGCTACAATTTTATGGATTATTATGCGAATCTAGAGAGGTTTAATTTAATTATGTGATCACTCTTTACTTCCCAATGCGCTTTTTTGCAAGCATTGCTTTTCCTTAGGTTCCTATTAGATAAGGCCTAAACTCATTTGAACCTAAATAATGCATTTTTTTTACTTGCTCGCACCTTTAAGGATCGCAAGGTAAACGTTTGTAACCTTATAAGAATTTATGTCACTCATTTTCATTTCATCCTTCCATCGGTGTGAATATGCAGCAGGGTCAATGAGATCATAATAGATGATGTGTTGTGATTACTTTCACATTCAAATTACTGCGGATCAGTTTATAGACAAGTGTTTTCGGGATGCAATCGATCAGATTAATCGGATTACAGTTTTCGAAGACCTTTAATATGTTAATTGGCCTTTAAATGTTACTCTTGCCTAGATAGTTTGAAAAATTGCAAGACATCTCGGTTGTGTCAGTTGTATCAACTGCTTGTTCTACTTGTGATTACTCTCGTGTCTCTACTACTTGTAATTACTTACAAGTAGAACAACAAAGATAGCATTATTTGCATTGGAATCCGAGTGGAAAATATACTAATTTCAACTTAAAGGATGCCCATCGAAAAACGCTCGGTATCATTGATTTTATTCTTTAGCGAGGGACTGTTTGTTTAGTATTTACATACTTTTAGCTTCAACCCTTCAACGAGGGTGACTTTCAACCCTAAAGTTTTAGACGACGACTTTCAAAGACACTTTTTCTTAAATTTGGTTTAAATTAACTGTAGTTTACGAAGCTTGAAAAAGAAAAACTATTCATCAAAGTTTTTAAGTCTCAGGCATTAGCTTACATGCAGCAGCAGCAGCATGTGGTTAAACGATGTTGAAGCATTAATGAATAAATAAATTAACAAAGTTCTATCAGTCTGTTGCAGCGTTGGATTTTTTAAGAAAGTTATCTCGACTTGATTGTTAAAAACCAAAATTGTGCTTGTTTCTTAAAAAAATTAATGAGTGTCTGCGCTGTAATTATTACGTACTTGATTTGATTGCAAATTTTATTCACAAAAAAATAACAACAAAAATAGAAATATTGGCAATAATATCTGAGGCGAGCAACCTGGCAGGGAGCAATAATATCTGAGGCAAGTGACTGTTTTAGGGCATATTGTAATAGATCTTACACTCAGTACACGAAATGTGTCTATTGTTTCATGTACCAGCATCCCAATAAGTTAAAAAACACACACTTTATTTCTATAAGATCCAGTTTGTTTCTGTGTTAAATGAGAATAGTAATGTTTGGCATTTGGAATTTTGTCTTATTATGAGTAGGCGAAGCAATGACGACTTTCATTTTGAACCGACATAGATAACTGTCGATATTAGTTAGATAGAAACCCACCACACATATTCCATCAAGTAAACCTCCATCATTCAGAAAGAAAATTAAATGTGTGAGCAGGAACTTCTGTGAAACATTTTGTCAGACATTTCTTTTTACCTGGAAATTCGATTGCCAAAATGTTTTTAGATTTATGATTATTGCAGCTTATTGCAGCTTTAACAGACAATCAAAAAGGATGAGCGATTCCTTTAAGATAACCTAATCCGCCATCAGTAGAGTGCACCTCCATGTCATGTGATGGGGGTTCGAAAAGAAGGCACATAGAAAGGACTGCACTGGATTTATCTCCGATGCGCGTTTTCCTGTGGGTACATTGAAAGACAAAAATCTATGCAACAGCCCCTCAGGGGCAGATCCCCGCCCGTTGGCCCTGCTAGAGTTAAAAACAAAGTTTATCTAACAAAAAATAATTTAATGTTTTGTTGCCACATTGTGCAGTCTCTGTTATTGTGTATACAGTGTACGCGAAAACAAAACCGACAAACAAAGAAATTGTCTTCATATTTCTTGCTCAGTCTCACCTTTACAACAGATCAGTAAACACTTATTCGAGTTGTCAGTGATAAAGTCGTGTAAACAAATCGGGTGTCATTGTCGGCGAGTGGGGCTCGGTCGACGAGATTGTCGTACGTTATCGCTATCGCTAGCTTATTTATAAACATCTGTCTGCGCTTGAGAATGCAACTCTGCAAAAAACAAGTGGGGTAATGAGTGAACATGGGAGGCTGCTCAGCGCTGAACAGCTTCAAGCTGAGCTAAATACCATGAAGAAATTGTACGATGAACTAATGATCAAATATAAGGCATTATACCTCATTCTCTTATTTTTGGCATCTCGTTACCTTTGAAACCTTCATTTTTTTTATACCTATGTCTTTTCGGCACATGTTGAGAAGATGCGATAAAAATGTCAAAGTCAGATTTCCAACGCCTACTTGACGGCAATAATAAGTGAATGGTTTATAGAAACAAAACTCCCTACTAACATCGAAAAAATGGAAGATGAATACGTCACAGAGTAAGAAGAGTTAAATAGAGAAACTGAATGGGTCAGAATAAGAAACTCAAAAAAGAGGAAAGCAAGTACTTCTCCAAAGCAACCGGTCCAACGTGCGAACTTTAGAACAACAGAAGAACAACAGAAATAGCAAAATAATATAAAAAGAGACCGCCACCAGTCTTCATCAACAAAATAGATGATTACAATGGCTTAACTGCAGATTTGCTGAGCAACGGAATAAAATTTCAATCAAGCATGCTTGCTGGGGGAAAGATAAAAATAAATACTACTGATGGGGGTGATTATAGAAATTTAATAACTGTAGTAACAAACCTGGAATGATATTCATTTCAGGACAAGCAAACTAGATCAATAGTTGGCTAGAAATCTACACCACACCTTTAAACCGGAAAACATTATTGCTGACCTAAAGAGTAAAGAACTAAAAATAAAAGAAGTTTATCAACGTTTAAAAAGCAAAGACACAACTCCATTTCCGTTATTTGTGTTGACTTTCACGAGAGAGGAAAACATAAAAAGAATCTATGAAATTTCAGACATTTTACTTATGAAGGTAAAAATAGAGGCCTTTAAAAATCCAAAACTCATACCACAATGTAAACATTGCCAAGAATATGGGCATACCCAAAAATATTGTGGTAGAGAAGCAAGATGTGTGAAATGTGCTGGAAAACATCACACAAAAGACTGCACAAAGCCGAGAGACACTCCAGCCAAATGCATACACTGTGGCAAGGTACACCCGACCAGTTACAGAGGATGCACTACAGCGATACCGCTACAAGAGTTGCGAGACAAAAGCAGCAACAAAAAACACGACAATCAGAGGCAAGCAGCAACAAAAGAAATTAAATCAGACAAGTAAATGATCAGCTGCAGTTATTCTACAAAAAATGATGAAGCAATGGAACAAGAAGACAGGAAGAATTTAATAAGTCCTTACAGGACAGACTAAGTCAGCTAGAAAAGTTACAAAACCGTCGAACAAATCGCGATGGGAAGTGATTTAAGAATACTCGAGTGGAATGCAAATGAACTTCTGCAGCATCAGCAGGAGTTACAAGTTACGTTAGAAACCCAACACATTGATGTATGTTTCGTTTGGGAAACACACTTCACAACCCAAATGTACATTGGACAGAAGGGATATCAAATCTACCACGCACTCCACCCGCAAAACACAGCAAGGGGCGGGGCAGCCATAATTATAAAGAATAATATAAATCATTATGAAAGGAAAAAATATGAAACGGAGAAATGACAGGCTGCTAGTGTATGCTTCAAAACAAAAAGCTACGAAATTACGATCGCATCGATATACTCACCTCCAAGGCATAACATAGATAAAAATAAATATTCCTTCTTCTTCAATACGTTAGGAGAAAAATTTATTGTCGGCGGAGATTTCAATGCCAAGCACACACATTGGGGCTCACGCTTGACGACGAAGAAGGGAAAGGAACTGTACCAATCTATAACTGAATTTGGTGCCAAGTTGCACTCAACTGGAAAACCTACTTATTGACCAACCGATATCAACAAAATCCCAGATCTTTTGGATTTTTTCATTTCAAGGAAAATTGCGACAAGTCATATGTACACCGAAGAAGGACTGGGATCATTATCAGATCACTCACCTAAACCAAACACCGAAATCCGACACTTACAAATAAAAAAACTGATTGGGAGAGTTTTAAATTAGAAATTAATGAAAGAATCAAGTTGAATGTACCTACCAAGACAGTAGAACAATTAGAACAAGACTCACTTAATTATATATAAGAGTAAACTTGTTGATGATATTCAGCATGCAGCATGGAACAATACGTCAGAAATAAAGATAAAAACAATTGGAGTAAACTATTCGAAGGAAATTCGTGATCTGATTAAAGACAAGCGAAAGGCTAGAAAAGAGTGGCATGGAGTTCCAGAACAAGGAAAAACAAAGTCATACTAAATAACCTGACCCAACAGCAAAAAAGAGAAATTCAGAAAGTTAAAAATGAATCAATCAACAAGTACTTGAGGGAATTAACTGATGAAGAACTCGTACTATACGCTCTGGAAAGCTACAAGGAGGTTAAACTAAAAAAAAATGGCAATTGGGTTAGGGACAACAAAGGAAAAGGGCGATTTATTTGCCTCATATCTGGAAGGTAAATTTCAACATAACGAAAAACTACAGAAAAGTGATCTTGCAAAAAAAACCTAGAAATATTAGAAATAGACTTAGTTACACAGAAAGAAGTAGCGAAAGTAATAAAAGAAAACCTACATTCTAAAAATGCCCCAGGATATGACCGAATCACCGGAGACGTCTTGAAACAACTACCAAGAAAAGGGATCGTCAAAACAACACATTTAATTAATGCGTCGTTTCGATTAAAACACGTTCCAATGCTATGGTAAACGGCAGATGTAATTATGATACCAAAACCTGGCAAACCGTTAAACGAAGTTAAATCCCATAGGTATTTCACTCCTCCCAGTGTTGTCAAAATTATTTGAGAAACTAGTCTTGAGAAGGCTGAAGAAAATAAGTGAAGAGAAACAGCTAATTACAGAACACCAGTTTGGTTTTCGTAATAAACATTCTACAGTTGACCAAGTGCATCGAATTACAGATGTCATAGAAAAGTGTCTAGAGGAGAAGAAAATATGTTCAGCCATATTCCTGGACGTAGCTAGGCATTTGACAAAGTTTGGCATGATGGGCTAATCAACAAATTAAACGGATTCTTTCCTTTGCAGTTTACTGAGATATTAAAACCATACCTAAACCACCGAACTTTCAGAGTCATGCAAGAAAACGAGTATTCAGAGTTAAAGTTAATAAACGCAGGAGTCCCTCAGGGCAGTGTGCTTGGACCAGTGCTTTCTTTGTTATATACTTGCGATATTCCAATAACAGACCACATAAAACTGGCTACGTTTGCTGATGATACTGCAGTTCTAGCAGTCGGACGCTCTATCGAAAAAAACCACTATTAATATGCAAAACGTTTAAACGCCATAAGAAAGGATTAAAGCCAAATTAAAGGAAATAAATCCATACACGTTAATTTTACAAACAGAAATATAAATCATCTTCCAGTTCAAATAAATAATAAAATAATTCCACGTAAAGTGCCAAATACTTGGGACCTAACTTAGATTCCAAGCTTAAATGGAAAGAACATGTTAAAATAAGGACTGACCATTTAAAGCTTAAATATAAAAACATGTATTGGTTGTTGAGAATAAATTCGCAGCTATCGATTAGGAATAAAGTACTAGTGTATCAGCAAATTCTGAAACCGGTATGGACTTTTGGATTGCAGTTGTGGGGCTGCACGAGGCAAAGCAACTACAACTGCCTTCAAGCATTCCAAAACCGCGTGCTAAGAAACATAGTTAACGCTTCTTAGTACGTTCAGAATGTAGATCTTCATCGCGAGCCACAGGTGAAAACAGTCAAGGAAGAAATTGCCAGAGCAGCCAGGAGCCATGAAAAAAACTCTACAACCATACCAGTGTTGAAGCCCTTCAGCTGCTAGACAACAAGAACCTAGTGAGAAGGCTCAAGAGAACTAAATCTTTTGAGCTAGTGTCATGTGTAATGTGAAAAAGCAGAGTACAGTGCCGTTTAGCCACAACAACGTAGTGCGCAAGACATATCAAAAACTATGGTGGACCGCTGGGATCATCACTAGCTTCTAACTATAGTAATTTAGGTCAAAAATATAATGCTAATTGATCTGAAGATTAGGTGCATTAAAAGATTAAATAAAAGAAATGTTATCAGACTGTGAAGGCTTTCACGGGCGGTCATAATACTATCTAAAGTGTTTTCCGGGCTTTGAAGCCGTGGTCCAATGGAATTGCTTCCTTGCTCCAGGAAGCAATTCCATTGGATCACGGCTTCAAAGCCCGGAAAACACTTTAGATAGTAAAAGAAATGTTTCTTCTTAAGGCAGTTAGCTAAGGCTATTGGAACCATATTCCTATGAGTTTATACTACGAGCGTCAATCTTTCGCCATCGATTTGAAGTGCAGTTTACCACTGTAAACTTTCCACCTGTGGAAACCAAAACCAGGTCGAATTTGACACGACAATGACACACCAGCGTTTTTAGATGGCTTAGCGCCCCCATCTAAAAGCCGCCAGTGCAATGAGACTACTCCCGTCTTTTGAGATTATAAAGATGACAATGTCAGAGTTTCTCAAAATTAACTGCTGCACTTTTTAATGTTACGTTCGTAATGTATTCAATTAGTTTGTTGAATTGGCGGATTGAGTTAGAATTCAAATTTAACTACAAACTCTTCACCGACGTTTCGTTTAATTATGTTCAGACTTTTTCAAGGCTATAAATTAACATTAATTAATCCGTCAGAAACAGAAACAGAAAACATCAACATGAGTATATTATAAAGAGACCGGGGAAGCAGACTGGCGTGTCACTTAAGAATGCAAATAAGCTTACATACTCGCCTATCTGTGCGGTGTGCCGCATCAATGTTTATTATTAATTTTGTTTTTTGTTTTTACCCCATCAACGCCCATATATGGATTCCAAAACTTTCCCAATCGAAAACCAAATAATTAGGCCAGTCTGCTGTCCGCCAATCAGTCTCAATCTATCTGACCACATGCATTAATGGCTTTATGGCCCTGAAGAAGTCTGAGCTTAATTAGGCGAAACGTCGGCGAAGAGTGTGTAGTTAATTTGAATTGTGTCCCAATCCGCCAATTCAACAAACTAATTGAATATAATATAAACGTAACATTAGAAAGTGCAGCTCGAAAACCAACTGTCGGCAAATTGAGTAAAAAATTGAATTTGGCAACAGTGCAATCGGCTGTTCAACAAAACAAATGCGGCCTCGATCCCATTCGAGACCATAACGTAAAAAATTAGATCCTTTTCTTAGGTTTTCTTACTTCTTACTTATTACGTGTTACTAACTGTTGGAACTGCAAATCCGCTTTTTGTTTCTGGCTAAAAGCGGAAGATCGATTTTTAACAGATCGACATTTAACAGAATTCGAGAACCTATGCGATTTCGACTAATAACAGGAGGTGCTCTCGAACGCTCTGAGAGTATTCCTATCCTTTGTTTTTTTTTTAATAAGATTGTAACTTTTCACTCAGCTCGGTCTATCTGGTGTCATCTAGTGTTCAAATGATTTTGGTGAATGAAAATCGTTTATATATATATATGCCACCATGAGAAAAGCGTTGACTTTTGACTTTACTTTTACTGGCTAGGACTTTTTTGCTACTTTTTTGGTCTCAGGATTAGAAAGCCCACTTTAGGTGTGCGTATGGAGAAAACAAATAAAGTACTTTTAGTCCGCTTGAAAAAAAAAATGTTTACTTTTGGGAGTAGTAGAAGTAATTTTTAACGCCTTGTGTATGGTATGCCTATTCCTCAACTTCTAAATTAACCGAATCCGACTGTTTTGCGTGCATCGTCACATTGGGACACTATACTATTATGTACGAATTTGCTTAATCACTAAAATGGTCCTCACAAATATCGAAAATTTTAAATCGAAAAACTAGTACGTCGTACTCAAAGAGATATCCTTGTAAGAAGAAAAGAACGACCAACTCAACTCTAAGTGATAGTGTCATACATATAATTATATGTGACTTACAATATAATATAATGCATAATATAGTAGTACATATACACATACCGGGTGTCCAGCAGAACCCTGGACATAGGAGATTAACATGGGAAATCGGTTTTTATTTATGGTCAGCTATCATCCTGTAATTTTTTCAATACCACAGTATTTTGGAAAAACGCCTCGAAGAGTGCAAAAATTTGAATTTGGCGCGTTACCCCCGCCATGCATGTGCAGTGTCGCCAACATAATAATTTCTTATGTCAGAGTCAGAGCCGAGTTTCCTATCTTATTTATTTTGAGGGACTATCATGTAGTAATTAACGTGAAAATGCAGCGAAAATTATCCGAAAACATGATGATAATGTTCTTAAATCATACGGTAAGTAAAAGTTACGTTTATAATTATCCTAATTAGTAAAAGGAAAATCATTGCAATTTGTGTATGGCTGGTTGTCTAATTCATTTTAGTTTAGCAATACGACAACCACGACGACATGACAATTTGTCACTTGTCACCAATTAAGGGTGTTCGTTGTTGTTGTTATTGAGGTGAATTCATCTATCTCCAAATGTTTTACTTCAAAAGTGTCTATTTTGCAGTGCTGTGTGACGCGAGGCCCCATCCTGCATGTAAGAAAACCCTTGCTAAGTACTGGATTCTTCTATGACAGACAAAATCTCATTGGAAAACCAAATACAGTGCGCCCCAAAATGCCAATCCACACATCAACAACTTCTCGACGTTGGTCTCGGTTGTCCTGCACTGTATGTGGATTTTAGAGAGTCCAAACTCATTCATTTTGTTGATTTGAGGGACCCATTAATCCAAATTAACATTCATTGGTGGAACAAATGTTTATAGCAAACAAGCAAGACCAGTAAGCAGATAGCGATGGATGTTTGATCTGCTAAGACCAGTTTCTTTCATGTTTTATCTGTGTATCTGGAGACTATAGTGCCTGTGAAAAAAACTCTTTTCAGTGACAACAAATCTTAATAAAGGTGATAGTGTTTTTATAGGAATAATTGTTGTTATCTGTGTTATTACCTAAATTTATGTTACATTTCTTTTTCATGTAAACTTGTTAATTTCTTCCGTTAAGAAATTTATGTATAGATTGATTATGGAAATATACTTATTTTGGTACTTGTTGCATCCACTTTTTCACACACAATTTCCCCGAAATAAAAATGTAATGTATACAGAAAGCTGGTATTTATTGATATTAAAGGTTCGATTTTCATTTGTTCACTTTGACAGCAAAAAACAATTGAACATCGAAATTAGGAACCATTTTGTTGATACAGTGTAAAATTTTACTTTTATTATTGCTTATTTAAATGTTTCATTAGTTATGAATTTTGAGGAGAGAAAACTTGTTTTAAAACAATACTGGGCTGGTAATTCCTTTACTCAAATTCGAGACAACATTGCTGCATTGTTTCCTGAACGACCAATACCAGCACGCAGTTCACTTCAGGCGGTGGTTGCTCGTTTTCAGGAAACTGGGAGTATTAACCCGATATGTTCCTGTGAGCGAAAGCGACGACTTCAAGCTGGTGCGGCTCCAGAAGATGAAAATGTGGCAAAACTTGTTGTTCTTGCTACAGTAAACGATGATCCTTCCAAGAGTATTCGACAGATTGGCCAAGAAACTGGACTTAGTAGATCGACCATCCATAATTATCTGCAAAAAGAAGGTTTTAAAAGCTACAAAAAAGAGAACCCTCAAAAACTCTCACAGACCAACCTTTTCCCCGAATGGAGTTTTGTGAAATCTTGACCGAAAAAATTATTGTAGCCCCAAGATTTGTTAGAAACATTTGTTTCACGGATGAATGCTCATTTGTATTGACTGACACACTCTTACAGTGCATGACAATCGGGACCAACGTCGAGCAACTGTAAACGTGTGGATCGGCATTTTCGGACGCCATGTTATAGGTCCATTTTTCATTGATGGCAGTTTGAACGCCAACAAATATGGCAATATGCTTCGCAATGACATTTTGCCTGCTGTAGAAGCCATCCAGCCATTAGAACGGGTTTTTTACATGCAAGATGGGGCGCCGTGTCACACTGCACTGCAAAATAGACGTTTTTTAAACGAAACATTTGGTGATAGGTGGATCGGAAAGTTTGGAGCATTTAATTGGCCACCTCGCTCTCCGGATTTGAATCCCTGTGATTTTTTTGTTTGGGGATTCATTCAAGATCGTGTCTACCAGAGAATTAAACACAATGCAAATGTTCAAGAGTTGAAACTTGCCACTCAAGAAATTTGTGGTCAAGTCACGGTGGTGATGTTGGACAATACATGTCGCAATTTTGAACAGAGGCTGGCATATTGTACCTCTGTAGAAGGTGGTCATTTTGAACAATTTCTCTGATGTGCCACATCTAGTCTTGTATTTTATTTATTTGTTTATTGTTCTTGTTTACCTCTGTGTTTGATGTTAAACACATGGGTGGTTATTCACTTTCTTTGTAGTACGTAATTAAATGGTTCTTTTAAGAGCCGCCAATCCGTATTTTCTTTTCGCCAATTCCACGATAACTCATTTGTAGAGTACAGTCACATTTCAAGCTTGGTTATTGGTTCGCTCAACAAATGTATCCACCCAACTCGCCGTCCTTAATAATTCTTAACATTAACCTAGCTTTTAGCTTTACCAATGACAAAGACAAGAGACATATCGTCGATCCGTTGTCTGTTGCTAATCTAAAATGAATTAGACAACCAGCCATACACAAATTGGAATGATTTTCCTTTTACTAATTATGATAATAATAAACGTAACTTTTACTTACCGTATGATTTAAGAACATTATCGTCAGGTTTTCGGTTAATTTTCACTGCATAATCACGTTAATTACTACATGATAGTCCCTCAAAATAAATAAGAAAGGAAAATCGGCTCTGACTCTGACATAAGAAATTATTATGTTGGCGACACTGCACATGCATGGCGGAGGTGACGCGCCAAATTCAAATGTTTGCACTTTTCGAGGCGTTTTTCCAAAAAACAGCCAAAACTGTGGTATTGAAAAAATTACAGGATAATAGCTGACCATAAACTCTTTACTCTTAAAAGTTTTTCAATCAAATCAACCGTACAGGCGCAAAAAAATAAAAACCGATTTTCCATGTTAATCTCCTATGTCCAGGATTCTGCTGGACACCCGGTATAAAAACATTAATTTTAACATACGTTTTTGAACTCCGATAGTCCCTTAGGAGTAATGTTAGAAAAAAAAAGTTGTATGACAAATCAATGTTACTTTGACCTCCCCTATACGCTCCCGAGATAATGTCAGGTGGACATTATCTCATGGACACTGTCGTTATCAATTTTCAAGAATCATTCATCTCACCCTCATATTATTGATCACCTTCTGGTGCATGTTTGATGGTAAATAGTTTAAACCTGATCCTTAATTATTAGGGTTGCAAGCTTGTCACCCAGGACCTAATCTGCAGAAGAGGAGGGGTCCCGACCTGAAGCCCTTCAGTGAACCGTGCGGGCCAGATTGTTACATGCAATTGGTAAATATTTCTCACATTACTTGCTTTCATTTACAGGCTGATTTGAAAAATAAATCTCAGTGACTCATATATTATTGTTACTTATGTTAGTATAAGCCATTCACTTATATTGACATCAAGTAGGAGTTGTAAGCCTAACTTTGACATTTTTTTTCGTATCCACTCAACATGTGTTGAAAGGAGATAGGTATAAAAAAATGAAGATTCTATAGTTAATGAGATAGCAATATTAAGTTAATAATGGCCATTTCCACCAAGCAAATTTTAAGTAAACTTAAAGTTAAGGGCCCTTGAGCCATAGCTGTTAGCATGAGTAACCATGGTAATAATGGAAGCCGTAACTAAGTGTACTTAAAAAATTCTTGATACGAACGGCCCTAAGTTATCTATAATATGGGATACTTAAAGATGGTGGCAAAGTCGACAGGAAGTCAGGTCACTTAACGTTTTACGTGAAATGATTCGAATTGGCGATTCACAAACTGACCTGCTTAAAAGTGACATTGCGTCATGGAACAGAAATATATATTGCAAGCTTCCGGCCAAAGAATGAAATTCACTTTAAGAGAATGTCAGCAATATACAAGAACATTCATAAACAAAACCAACAAACGAAGACAGCAAATTCTAGAGATGATTTATGTCAATTTACGTAAATCTCTTTATCTAAAAGTGAATCTTCACGGGCTCTGAAGATGGTCCTTCAACATTGCTTTTTTTTAGAATTTCAGACTGCTTCTTATCTAGTATCAAAGTTTGGACATGTGTTAACTCTTACAACGGCGATCTTTGATGTAAAAATGGTCTTTCAATTATAACCATGGGCGTCGCTGATATTGCGATATCTTTATTCATATTTTTTCTGTTCTATACTTTTTAGAAATTTCAAAATTGAAAACTTTATTACATTTTAGGTTAAAGGTGGTATTGCCCCGAGTGGCTAAAATGGACGGTAAGCAAGAAAATTTAATTTAAAATGTTTAGGTTTTTTTTTACTTTATACAAATATGTACACCTTTTGTTAAAATTAATAATTGATTTTGGAAAACCAATTTTTTCAAATTTGTCGTCCAATAATATCACAAAATGGTAAAAGTTTTAAGAAAAGAACAATTGACCAAAACTAATAAAGTTATTATTTATAAAATGACGAGTATTAATTACAGATTACAGTGCATGAAGTTATCAGTTACCCTAATGATTGGCGAAACCAGTTTTTACCAATTTGTGATATTATTTAACTCCAAATTTCAACCAATTGGTTTTTCAAAGCATACTAGTAAATTTATCAAAATCTAGATGTAGAGTAGATTTAGCAAAATATATATAATTTGTTTTTGTGCAAGAGCACCTTTTTATATACTCCAAAATTTTCGATTTTGATAATAAATATGCCAAAAACTCAAAGATACAAAAAATAAGATTTAAAATATCACTAGATCTTTCCCCCTAAATGTGGCTATTATTATACGAATGTTGCAATTGAAAGGAATGCAAAGAATTAACACAAAACTCAGTTTAATCATTCTAGATAAAGAGCAATGTGAATCCAATATATATATAAAAAACAGCGTCAAGTGGCCGTCTTCAAAAAGGCCTTGCTCCTTAGAAGACATTTTTCGATAAGACGTTTTACGTCAAATCGTCATAAAATCATCTTTGGAATTTGCTGTCTTCGTTTGTCGGTTTAATTTCCGGACTTAATTTGAAAATCCTGTGGCAACTGTTCAATTGACATAATTGACACAATTCACATACTTCTTTAAGTTTTTCCTAAAAAAAAAGTTTAAAAGTGATAGTCGACCGATGATTTTGAAATTTGATATCGAAATTTAACTCATAATTCTAAGCAACTTTCCTTAATGATTTTCGGTTGTATGTCAATTTTCCAACGTCTACTTGATAACAATAATAAGTGAATGGCTTGTAGTAATAGTAATTTCGTTAAAATATCGGGCCTTAAATTCGAAATGTAAACCTCTCTTTTTGGATCGAGGGTCAAAGTTTTAGGTCTTTATCAAGGCAAAAAACTCAAATATACGCAGTTAAATGCAACCGATTCATTTTCTGTTTCCTTTTCTTTTTTAACCGAAATTTAAAAATTTGGAAAAAGAGTAAAAAGCGCCCCGCATTTTGATGTGTCGCATATTATTATTTTGATGTTTTCGACTAACTCGAATTTAGGATGAGGTAAAAGAAAAAATTGCCGCCAAAGCAAAACAAGACGAGGAAACGGAGCGAGTGGAAATTGAAATTGAAAAGGAGAAGAAGAAGTCCATGGCGGAGGCGGCCGATCCTAAGACTGCGTCATCGAATAGCACCAATCCGAGGAAGATTTGCAAGCAGACTAGCGTCGACTCTGGCAATGAGGCCAGTTCAGAAGACAGCAATGATAGTAACAAAGGTAAGCGACTCAACGTAGGTTTGTTATCATTATTTCTCTCTTGTTTTAAATTAATATATAGCCTTAATCCAAGAAGCTAAAATTGATCCAAAATAAGACTAAAAAAAATAAATTAAGGAAGATTTTTGTTTTTTTTTTCTGTGGAACCTTTTTGTACTTTATAAAAATGAGCTAAAAAAATGTACTAAGCAACTTTATGGAAGTGTTCTATAATTAAAAGTGTAGCTTTTTATACGCTTTTGAGGCTTTAAAAGGTTTTCCTACGAGGCTGCGGACCATGCGGTAATTGTTATCACCACAAAAAAACTTCCAAAAATTCTCCCAATCTTGGGAGGAGGCTATTGAGTTGTTCCATTAACATCGATATGAAAGATGAAAGGATTTCAACCCATTTTTATATTATACAGCGTGATTATATATTTTGTAGCATGATAAATGATGCAAATCATGTTTTGAGAAACGCTGACACGCTACCACTGAATTTTGAAGTTTGCGAAATTAGGCGGTTAGCCGGTTTTGAATTCTCATCTCTCAGGCTCACCGAAAATGTTCCGATTTTCAGTTTTTTTTTTATGAAATTATCTCAGACAAAAGTTTTATTTCCATGGTTTGCTGCGAGGTTATTTTTTAAGAACACCCTTTATAATATGACATTTGTTTGAAGAAAATGAGTATTTTGAAAAAAATTTGTGTTGTTGACAAAAACTTACTATTTAATAGTTATTTATGTTACAAGTGAAGTTTGTGGCTTCAGCTTCACAGGGACACGGGACAGAAGAATATTAATTTAAATTAAAGAAAAAGTAGGCCTTCAGCCGGATTTGAACCAGCTACCTTCTGCAAACCGGACAGATGTTCTACCAACTGAGCTATAAAGGAACGTCTAATTCGTTGGCTTATCGGGATACCGTTTCTTCAACTTAAATCATTATTATTTGTTAGTACGCAACGTTACACATGATTAAATGTTACATTTTTGGTCTGTGCTGTTGTACGGAGCTGAAGTCTGGAATTTGAAAGCTGCCACAATCAACGGTCGAGAAGCATTTGAAATGTTGTTACATAGACGGATGCTAAGAATACCATGGGTGGCTTTGCAAAGAAATGAAGCAGTCTTATACAGGGCAAATCCAGTTCGTGAGCTTTTGACAACAGTTAAATGCCGAAAACTGGCATACCTCGGCCATGTTCTCAGAGGAAATCGCTACCGGATCCTACAGCATATAATGAAGGGCAAAATAGAAGGCCGCAGGAAGAAAACAAATCTCCTGTTGACAACTCTTAGCTCTCCAGAAGCTCAGAAGCTCTCCATTGAAAACAATTGTTTAGAGTAGCTCGCCATCGTGATTGCCAACGTCAGGGGGACCTGAAAGGGCACTACTACAAGAGAAGTACGCAACGTGGGAGTTAGAAGGGAAAGGGGAAAGACATTTACGACCGGAGACCCGTCGAGCCTCGGTTTCTCATTCTTATAAGATCGTCAAACATGTTTTAACTTCAACCACAATCGGAGAACAGAAGCTCTGATCTCCGGTATACATAGCCAGTAGTTATGATAGGTAGTATAGTTGCGTCCGTAGGAATTTACCAGTGATGTTTGTGGCTTCAGTGGACAGAAGAATAATAATTTAAATTGAAGAAAAAGTAGGCCTTCAGCCGGATTTGAACCAGGGACCTTCTGCAAACCGGACAGATGCTCCGCCAACTGAGCTATAAAGGCACGACTAATTCGTTGGCTTATCGGGATACCGTTTCTTCAACTTCAATCATTATTATTTGTTCCTTCGCAAAGTGGGAGTTAGAAAGGAAAGGGAATTAAAGGCATAGACTTAGGAATCCTCGGTCCTTCGGCTTTTTTAGGCTCGTCGCCCTCAGGACATAAACATATGCTGAAACGAGGGTTCATAAGAACATAGTTACGAAGATACAGGGTGAAAGTTTTATAAAAAAAATTTGGTTTGTTTGATTTTCAGTTTGCATTCGTTGATGCAGTATTTTACATAAAATCCAACTAAAAGACTACTTGTCAAATTCAATCTTCAATAATTTCAAGATTGAATTAAATAGTATATTATACAACAAGCATTGAATGAGGGTCTTTATTCTCGAGGGTAACGTTTGAGCCCACGAGCGAAGCGAGTGGCACACTTGCCCGAGAAAATAACGCTCATTAAATGCGAGTTGAATACTATACTTTATCCACAACAAAAATTCCGAGTTTTCTCAAATATGATAGGTTATAGGTACCACAAAGATAATTCGCAATTTTAAAATGACGACTGGTTTCGGTAATCGAGGCACAGAGGGGTATTCGGGCTATCTGAGCGGCCAAAATATTTTTCTCGCGTAAAATGATTCCAAATGTGTTCAATCAGGTCAATCTTGGGTATTATAAAGGATACGGGATATTAATTAAAGGATACGGGATTAATTACGGGAAAGTAAATGGACTTTTGTAAGTTTCTTCATCCTTTTCCTTTTTGACATTTTACAGCCAACTATCATTACGCTTTGCTGTACTCGTACGTAATAATATCATAGTTTGTATGGGAAAAATGAAAGTATTATTTTTTGTTTAGAAATGGTTTATTTAATGAAAAATCAAACGAATAAAATTATCGAGCGAAGAAATGTCAGAGTTCCTCATCTGATAAACTTTCAACTTCCTCTTCTGAGAACTCCTCGTTATCGGATAACTTGACCAGAGCAGGTTCAGCTGGAAGTAGCATGACTATCGTCTCATTTAAAAACGGTTTACTTTTCTTTTTAGGCACGTGTCTCAATCCTGTTATAAAAGGATCAGAACTCAATAATAGCCGGTTAAGCACATCCATGCTACAAGTTACTCTTGAGAATTTTCGTGCACAATTTTGGCGATATAAACGGATATGTTTGTTGCGTGCCTCAGCAGCCTCTTCTGATAATTGGCCAATAGGAAGCAATGCTTTTTCGATAATCAGAGGCCCGTGTATTAAAATCTTGTGCATTGTAGAAGTCATTGGATGCCACGGATACAGCTTGACATAGAGCTCTGCAGTTTCTTTTGCATATGCAGAGAAAATATCTGAGTTTATTTTGTGGCCACTTGATAACGTTTCCAGAATGACTTTTAGACGAGAAATTAAATTGACGTCAATTCTTGTAATTTCTGCGGCTAGCTCATGATCCGCAAAAAATCTTCGACTTGTGTTGCCATCATTTGTATTACCGTAGCCCGGTTTTGGAACATCCACTATCAAGAACAGCTTTTCACGAAATTTGTTTTGTATTTCCAGCTTCTTTTGCTTTACTGCGGTTTTTTCAATGTCTGTCCTCAATTGCCATTTTTTAAGGGTTGCTTATATGAAAGATGCAGTATAGACTCAAACAAACGGATTCTGGCGTGTAAAATAGAAAGACCGAAATTAAGTGTCGGTGGATTTACATTTTTTTCTAAATTTAAATTATTAAAATCCTTGGAGGTTAAACCGCAGATATAACATCTCATTGTGGAAGTAGTGTTAGTGGCTGCATTACAAACTTTTCCATCAATCATAGTGAACATCATTATGTGCTTCACAGAATATGTAATTTCGGCTATAGTAACTGTAGTTTTGTGTAAAGCTTTTGATGCATTTTCAACATAACTTATTTCTTCGTTTGTTACATCTTTGCTTTCTTTGACATATCTAAATCTTATGGGGCGACAATAGCGCGGAGATGATGGTGTTTGGTTCTGCCAAATCACGGTATTGTTCAAAGATCATATAAATTGCAAGGGTACAAAAGAACTCTGGAATAAATTTGCATCGGAATGTGAATTATTTTCAAACTGTTGTTTGTACTGAACTTGTTGTGCTCCATCACAACCCCATTTGGAATTTAAAATTAATGAATTTCGCTCTTCGGCATTTAGTCGCAGTACTTCTTTCAAATGCTTCAACAATCGTGTCGCTGTATGATCCATTAGACTTGCAGCTCTACTTCGGCACAAGTTTCGGTTACCCTATATGCTTCTTTATCGGGGTAACACTCTAGTTTCGCTTTTTGTAGGATGCTGTAACAGGGATATATATCTTTACGGCTGCTTCTTATTATTTCATACTGTCTCCTAGATAGCCCCGCTTCAACAAACATTGACAGAGCCTCTGTTGGAGTCATGTGAGATATAGTTGTGCTTTTTTGTTGCAAAAGAACGTATGCTTTCTTATATTTAGTGGCTCGTTTCGGCGAATTCATAAATTTTTCAGAACGAAAGAAGCATCTTTCTTTCCGCTTTCTCCCAACTTTGCTTGCGTAGCAAAAGTTAATACTTCCAATTCTATGTTTCTACGTAATTCTTCAGTTTTTCTCTTTTTACTCCTCTCACTTGATTCACTAAACCTTTTCGATGGCCTGCCTTGTTGATTTACCATTTTTTGAACGTTAAACGTACCCGCAAGCCATTCTTTGTTTTGTAGCACAAAAACCTCTTCTTTTCTCCGTGCTTTACTCCAACGTTGTTTCATTTCTGATTTGAAATGGGAAAAATTATGCCTGATTTTTTCACCAACTCAGAGAAAAGTGTAATAAATAGTTTTCTAGGAAATTTAATTTGTTACTAAAATTAAGCATATTCTGTTGCTGCATGATAGAAAATAACTGTCCCCGAATTATAACTGTAACATTTGAAGGTCCTAAAACAAAAGAAAAATTAGTTGTAACCAAAATGTAGCATTTAACAATCTTAACCTCTGTTTGCACCAAGCAAATTTAGGTAAACCTAAAGTTAAGGACCCTTAAACCATAGCTATTAGCATGAGTTACCATAGTAATAATGGAAACTTAACTAGGTGTACTTGCAAATTGCTTGGTGCAAATGGCCCTTACCTCGTAAAACGGCACCTATCTGCAGCCAATTTTACCGGTACGTTAAACCCTAGTCTATGAACTTTTTACGAAATAAAAAATAAGTGTCCGGAAGTTCCCGGAAGTACAACTATTAATCGATTTAAGTTAAACAAAAATATAGAAAAATTGACTGTATTTGAATCGCCAGAAATATATTAAGTATGACACTTTTGGTAACCAAAAATTGAGAGCAGTCTACGTGCACACTTACCTGCTTGGTTACAATCCATAACTAGATTAAAATGTTTCAAACAAAAGTAGGAAAATACTGTGAAATATGTTTAGATATAAAACGTCGCAAAACTCTACTCACGTTTTGACTTGTCGTACAAGGGTTACGATGGCGCATGAACTGAATGGAGCATTGTTTGACATTTGTGGGTCCTTTGACAGATCATAGCCACCTTTTGTTTTTGTGCGCTTTAAGGTTTTTATAATACACTTTTGGCCGCTCAGATTTCCCAAATACCCCTATGTGGCGACGGCGCGACGTTTGATGCGTCAGATAGATGACGGTCTAGTCGCTCGTGCATGTTCATTTCAATGCTACGAGGGGTGGACGGTAAATTATTTCATTTTATGGCCTATTTTGTGTATTTTTTAGTGAAAAGTACATTTTTTAGTGAGAAAGATACGCCGTAACGTACATTTGTCTCAATACATTCTAATAGGAGGATAATTATTTGAATGAACCAGTGGTAACTACCGATTTCACGTATAGGACGGTTTACTTTTTGAGTTGTCAGTTGCCTACGACATGTTTCGTTTCCATGACAACTCATTATTCACTTGTGAATAATGTTCATTATTCACAAGTGAATAATGATTAGTGTTAATCTTGAGAATGTACAATAATAATGTGATTATTATAGTATGGTCGTGGATAAATAAGCGTTTCTAACGATTCTAAGACAAGCAAATGAACTTTTTTTTTTATTTTGTCAGCCATTTTATTTAAAAAACATCATGAGAGAATATAATTTATTTTTTGCTAGATCAGTTGAGACACTTTTTTTCTTTAAAAAATGGAATGTTAATTCGGTAGGCGCGTCAATAGTGGAGTAAAAAAATGTTTTGCTTAACAGAAACATAGTCAGTCGATAGCTGTTGACAGCTGTAAAATTGTATTAAACTTTTTAAGCGCGGTTTCGGTGGTATTAATACATTTTTGCTTTTTAATAAAACGTTAACACCCTGTATCTTAATAGCGATGCTCTTAAAGACCCTCGTTAGAACTTTTGATCTTAAAATAATTCCATTAATCAGTCAAGTAATGTCAAAGTAATCTATAATCAATCCGTTTTAGACTGTGAAAATGGGGATCCAGTGTCCACGGCCACGTCATTCAGTCTTTTGGGGCTGATGGGTGCCAACGATCATAACGAATGGACTGGATCCGACGAAAGTTTGTTTCGAGGATTGCACAAAGTGTTCCTTAACAACTATTGCGCCATTGCTCAGATTATGCTGACAAAAACATGCCAACAGGTAAGTCCAAACTTTGTTAGATTATTACACAATATTGTTACTTGGACTTAATAAAATTGTGTTTTAACAGTGCATACAAAGTTATACAAATGTGATTAACAGTTATACAATTAACAGTTATACAAATGAGAGTAGTGCCCGTCATAGCAAAATCAATAGGAATCATGATCTCATCAGTCATGATGAAAAATTTCTTCTTTTGCTTGTGGGTTCAAAAGTTGCACTTTATTTCAGTTATTGACAAACTTGGAAAATAATGAACCCATTCAACTAAAATATGCTTTCGCATTACTAACTTGTTGGGTTATTTGTTAGAAGGTTTTGCTTTCGCCAGTAGGTGTCTCCCAGATCCTGTTTACGTTAAGAAATCTCGATGATTCTAGCTTTGGTGGACTCATGCGAGTAAAAATTATTCAACATCGTTTTAATTCAATTCAACATTATTCAACAAAATTAGGAGAACGAACCAAATTTACCCCTCAAAGGTTTTAAATTGATATTCTTTTAACCCGTTACTGGATTTCAATTATTCTTTCTTATGAATTCGGCTTAGTTCAGTCAAAATCTTACTACATGTGAGGGAGCAGCTGAGCTATAATAATTTTTTTTCTACTCGCGAGCGCGACAGTTTACTTTTCCGCGCAATTCCCTGGCAATGGCTTCAAGACCAATGTCCTCAATTGCTTGCTGTATGTTGCCAGGAGCAGCCCCAAGATACAGCTGAGTGTCGTCAGCATAAAGGTGACAGGAGCAAAACTGAAGCACTGCAATAAGCTGTGCCGTGTGAATAGAAAAGAGCAAGGACCCCAGAATGGAACCCTGAGGAACTCCAAACATTAGTTGACTATGCTCAGTTGTAAGAATTGGCTATCCCCGTTACCTGCGTTCGCCTCCTTAAGTACTTCCGGAGAAGTCCACAAGCATTGCCATCAAAACTTACATGCTTATAGAAGCTTACATGCAGAATGAAGCTTACATGCAGAATAGCAACCATGAGTTCGTGATTAGGTCTATCGAGTGCCTTTGAATAGTTTAAAAGAACCAGATTGTGAGTTGCCACCATTGTCAGTCGCTAAGAAAATATCATCAAGCTTCTTCAACAGTGCTGTAGCACAGCTGTGCTGAGGACGAAATCCCGACTGCACTAATGGCACTATCTGATTCTGGAGTACGTACTCCCTCATTTGATTATTCATGATTTTCACGATAATTTGGAGATGGTTGGCAAAATGCTGACGGTTCGCAGATCTTTCAGCTCGTTGGGTGTCGACTCTTTAGGGTATCGGAATAACATTTGCACATTTCCATACATGGCAATGTGAAGTCGTAATAGTTACAGAAACTTATATAGCCACGTCGATTCAGTGATTTTCACGTATTTACCACCGTATCTGACACTATAGCGTATATAACATTTTGTGTTATATTTTATCGTATTGCAGATATTGACTTACAACAAGAGTTTCTTTTTAATGTAGAAATCTTCAGATTTGCCATTTATTTGAATAAATTGCCAATATGTATACACACAAAAAAGTTTAGGTATTTTTTACACACTATTCCTCTCATATCACCTGCCCCTGGACAAATGTGTCCATATCTATTTAATTTCTAGAAAGGGCATACAAATGTATGGCACACCAAATTTCATTAATTTAACTCGAATTGTTTTCTGACAAACCATGCTCAGGATCTTAACCTTTCCCGTTATATGATAAAGCATTTTTCAATGTATGTTTATATAAAGTTCTTTGCTTGTTTTGAATAACTGGCTACACTTATGGTACTATTTTCGGAAACATCTTATATAAAATAGGAAGGCAAAGTTAGTGGCAATTCAGCAGAAAAAAAATGTCACTAACTTTGCCTATCTTATATAGCCACACAAACTCTTTCATTTGTTTCTTCAGATTCATGGCTGAGTTAATCATAACGGATGTATATGACAACGCTGTGTTAATATCCTCATCTAATCGTAAATCATAAAAAACGTCATCTCGAAGCCTGGATTTTTGACCGAAAAGGTTGACATAATTAAAGTAAGGGCGAGTTCGCATGAACGCAACGGGCAAAAATGCGGAAATGTCAAAATTGCGGTATTAGCTCTCGGGGCAATAGCGACGGATTACCGCCAAATATTCAATTTTAAAAAATGACAAGTCAAACTCCGATCACAACTGAGATTCGCGTTCCGCCGTTTTGCTCGTTGCGCTTATGCGCACTCAATGGACTTTGGTCTTTCAACCTTTTTCGTTTGACATTTCACATCCAACTAGATGACGTTTTCAAACGAACACCGCGTACTATTAAATAATTTCCTTGCCTTACATTGCCGCTTAGCGTTTGAAATTTTTTTGCAGACGATGATAATCTTCAATTCTTAAAGATGTTGATCTATATTATTCCGGTGGGCCAAATTGTTGATTGGTGATCTGTTTTGATAGGTCTATCATTTCGCTCAAAAAGAAGCCGCAGATATCCCCGCCGAAGAAACAATGAGAGATTATACTCCGCCTCGCAAGAAGAAAAAGAAGCACCGCCTCTGGTCCATGCACTGTCGCAAAATCCAACTGAAAAAAGACTCGAGCAGCAACCATGTGTACAACTTCACACCCTGCGATCATCCCGGACAGAGCTGCGAAAACTGCCCTTGCGTGCTCGCCCAGAACTTTTGCGAGAAATTCTGCCAATGCAGTTCAGACTGTAAGTATTAGATTTTAAAAATTTCAAATCTTTAACACCATATTTGTCTACAATGTGGTCAAGTTAAAAGCGGTAACCCCCAAAACTTTTTTATTTATTGTCCAATTATGGAAATTTTCTGGATTGCAGAACAATTCTGCTCTGCAATCTGTTGGATTGCAGAGCGTGAAAAACTGTATTTATGACAAAGTGTTTCAAAAAATCTAGAAAACTTCTAAGTCTGATTACTCTTACATTGGATTAAGCGCTCTCTGAAATAGGCCGGTACCTACCTTGATAGGAACTTAATTTATTTCAGTGAAGCAGTTCATGGAAGAAAATGGGCCACACTGTATATGTGGGCTAATATTAAGTATGATTTTTTACAAAAAAATATGCTGCAGTCCAAATAAAAAGGTTACAGAATTTTTGTTAAACAATTCCATGTGATCGAGTCAAATAACATTGGAAATAAGTTAAATTATGTGAAACTTCAGAAAGTAGTACGGGTGTTCATTGAAAACTTCATCTATAACATTTTGACAGAAAAGGATGACATAATCAGTCACTCAAAGGTTTTTATTTCTCCATCCTTTTCTTTTGACATTTCACAGCCAACTAAATGCAGTATAAGGAGCAAAATTGTCACTTTTCTGGCAGGCTGTGCAATTTGCAGGACAAACGTGTATTTTTATTTTATTATTTTTTCTTCACACCTTAATTTCCAATTATATTCCCAAGAATCAGTTTTAAGATTATCAACCTTATGTTAGGTTTTAAAGCGGTAAGTAAATTTATGTCAATTTTAAAACGTCCTTAATGTATGCTCTTTACACTTTAAAATCGTTTACCCTGGTAACATAAGTTTTAAAGAATTCTAAAGGCCAATTTTTGAAGCCGTTTTTGTCTTAAAAGTCGTTGCGATCTTAGAATAAATTATTATAAAGTAGAGTTGCCTTGTTATGCTCTTATGAGCCATTTGGTTTTAAAATGGATGAATAAAAAACTTTTAGTTTTATAAATTATTCCTAGAACTGCTTAAAGCTAATTATTAAGAGAAAATACTCTCAAGTACATTGTGTCTTGTAAAAAAATTGCATAAAACATTAAGTAAATTAGATCTTAAAGTTTGGGTTTTGAGACCGTTATAAAGCTTTCATATATCTATTAGATTTAAAAATTGGATATGTGGAGTACCTATGACAAGAAGGACTTTTGTAATATCTCTATAAAATCGTTTTGTTTTATGACAAAGTGTTTTCCGGTACCCAGAGTTGTACACCTGAACTACAATAGAACGACTTGACATACCTTTAGGCCACTTTATTTTACTTAGTCTACAGGTCAAGAGAGCATCAGTGATTTTTACTGCGGGCAAAGTGTGTTATTGTAATTACCTCAAATGTTTTAGAAAAATATTTTAAAGTTAAAACAATTAAATCCACGAGGCGGAATATTTACATGTTTAATAGTTAGGAGTTTTATGGGCGAATAAAGATTCTTGGTTAATAATTAAAAATAACGACTTAAATAAAGAGCGTTGAATACAAAGCTACTTTAAAACATTCTTATATGAACAAAAACAAAGCGTGATTTTGGTCACGGTCTCAGTACATTTAATATTAAAATATTATAAAATGGTTACACGTGTTTCGCCCTATGGTATCACCAGACCTAAAATAACAAATAATTAAATCTTAATATACAACGACAAAACTCAAAAATGTTTGACCCTCCACAGTCAGTATCGAAACACTCCCTTAATTAGTTGTCTAATATCGGTAGGTCAGACGACCGTCGATAGATGACGGCGACTGTTCACTTTTCTTGTAGTGAGGGTGAAAAGATGTGTGACTAGACGAATTGGTTTGAAGTTGAGTCAGTCGATGTTGGACCGCTGGAGAGAAAACATAGCCACAGCTTGATTCGATAAGAAAGGCCACGAAAACTAGCCGGTTAGTAGTTACGTCACCGACTTATCAAACTCGGGGGCCAGCCAGCGATGGTTCACGTTTGGCTCTTAACGTCACGATAGTTTTTCGAAAGCCGAGTTCGGTAATTCCATCCGAGCGCTCCGGACATAGACTATCTCCCAAAATCTTAACAAGCCAGAGTGAGATAGACTGATATCCCGAGCGCTCGGAATGTAATTAACGCACTCAACTTATGTCTCAACGCGAGGGGATTCTGATTTTGGCAGAGCAGAGCATAGGGCATGGAACGGCCACCGAAACACCTACGACTTTCAACTGACATATATGCCATGCTAATTCTAGCCACGTTCAGATGGAACATCGTAGAGTGCGTTCAGATAAACCTGGAAAATCTCTATCTCACCGTCTACCGTACCGACCGTTCCTATTTGATACTATACCCTTTTCATCACCGTCCTGATTTTAGCCATAGTAATCCCGAAGTCGTTCCAGATGTGAATTTCCAGCCTGTCACCGTAATCAAAAACATTGTCCGCTCGCTTCGGGAATCGACTTATTAATTCCTAGCTCCGTTCCCATCTCATTTACCGTTTCGTTTATTGGTATTGCTATCACACAATACTATAATTTCTGACCCTTACCGATTTAGTTCAGGATGTGCTATTCGCTCCCCGAATCATCCTAGCTTTTGACTATCCCGTGTTCCCGTATACACACATTCTTATACATTCCCGCGCCGAACTATGTACTTTAGGTTTAGAATGTTTTCGTCCGTTAAGTAGATATCTTTTGTTGTTTATCGGACAAGTCCGGTAAAGGTTGCTAGGCAACCGATGCTAGAGAGCTACCGTCTAATACCGGGTGTCCAGCAGAACCCTGGACATAGGAGATTAACATGGGAAATGGGTTTTTATTTTTTTGCGCCTGTACGGTTGTTTTGATTGAAAAACTTTTAAGAGTAAAGTTGTAGAGCTTATGGTCAGCTATCATCCTGTAGTTTTTTCAATACCACAGTTTTGGCTATTTTTTGGAAAAACGCCTCGAAAAGTGCAACAATTTGAATTTGGCGCGTCACCCCCACCATGCATGTGCAGTGTCGCCAACATAATAATTTCTTATGTCAGAGTCAGAGCCGATTTTCCTTTCTTATTTATTTTGAGGGACTATCATGTAGTAATTAACGTGATTATGCAGAGAAAATTAACTGAAAACCTGACGATAATATTCTTAAATTATAGGTAAGTAAAAGTTACGTTTATAATTATCATAATTAGTAAAAGGAAAATCATTCCAATTTGTGTATGGCTGGTTGTCTAATACATTTTAGTTTAGCAATACGACAACCACGATGACATGACAATTTGTCTCTTGTCACCAATTAAGGGTGTTCGTTGTTGTTATTATTGAGGTGAATTCATCTATCTCCAAATGTTTTACTTCAAAAGTGTCTATTTTGCAGTGCTGTGTGACGCGAGGCCCCATCCTGCATGTAAAAAACCCTTGCTATGTGCTGGACTCTTCTATGACAGACAAAATCTCATTGGAAAACCAAATACAGTGCGCCCCAAAATGCCAATCCACACATTGACAACTTCTCGACGTTGGTCTCGGTTGTCCTGCACTGTATGTGGATTTTAGAGAGTCCAAACTCATTCATTTTGTTGATTTGAGGGACCCATTAATCCAAATTAACATTCATTGGTGGAACAAATGTTTATAAAGTCCTTCTAATTTCTCTTGAGCGTTAAGTCATTACTCTTTCATATTACTTTATCTCACGTTAAACGTACGAGACAAAAGTTTTGCGTCACCGACATGTGTCGGATAAGAATATTGAAACTTGACATTGACATTGTCACTAGCAATGTGATAAATCTGCTCTTAAATCGAAAAATGCAGGGCAAAATATTCTCCGAGGGTGAACAAGTGTTAATATTGAAATTAATTCAATATTTCCAACGAGAAGAAGAGACGGGAGAGAGTTTAATACCTTTAAATGCAGTACATAACGTAAGTAGGTACCTATTATCGTTAAAATTAAAGACTAGCTCTGAGACTAGTTACGGCATATTTTCTTTGGGAGACAAATCTAAGCGGTGTGGTTGAATTGTGGGTGCAAAACGGCAACGGAGAGGTAAAAAACAGGTATAGTATGCATATGCGTAAATATTCCGATAGGCAGCTTCATAGATTTTGCTATAAGTTACCGCTTTGCTCCTATTTAGTCCGCCAAAACGGACGCGGCGATTCTTGTTAAATCGAATCAAGAAACGCAAAATGCTTAACACCATTTATTCTACTTATTCAGATGCCGTGTAATAAATGTATGTAAGCATATGTGATAAAAAGTACTTACAAATAAAAATACTTAAAAAATCTGATAATTATTTTCCTAGAGGGTAGCAGATGCATTAGGGGTGTCCCTAGCAACAATTCAGAGACTTGTAGCTAATGGAGCGAGTAAAGATCACGCTGTTGAAGAGCCTACATTGTATAATAAAACACCACAACATCTGTGTCTGCGAGTCCACAAGTCTGCGAGCATATAATAAGGGGACGAATCTATGCAGCAGGTACAAAACAACAATCTCCACGACAGATATCGAAGATTATTGAGTTATTTTTTTATTACAGACGAACATGTTAAACTCCAGTCTTTGCATAACCACCTCCAAAATATAGATCAAGTTATAATTCCTTGCAGTTCCCTGGCTTTGTGCTTGAAAAAAACTTACGTTTAAGTGGACGAAGTGTATAATATCTAACTGACTTTATCTAATGGAACAACCAAATATTTTACATAAAAGGATAAGGTTTTTGAGAGAGTACCGGTTTTTGTAGATGAAACATGGGTTTTTAGTAAAGGTATATAAACGCTATTAATTAATGTTAATCTATTTCTTAATCATCATTCAAAGGAGCATTTAGGACAAGTTGATAAGAGAAAAGTCTTCCTCAGAAGGAACACGATACATAGTTTTACATGCTCCTCCAGAGGATTGATTTATCCAGAATGCCAGCCTAATATTCAAAGCTGGAAGTAAATCAGGCAACTACTATGACTGGATGAAATCTGCAAATTTCGAAAAATGGTTTTCTGAACAGGTTTTGCCTAATTTGGAGGAACCCTCACTGATAATTATGGACAATGCTTCTTACCACTCCATGCAAGTGGAAAAGTTACCCAATCAAACCTGGTCCAAACCTTGCCTATTAGAATGGTTGCAGCAGCATCACATTACATTTTCTCCTTTTGCAATGAAAGCTAAGCTTTTAGGTATAGCAAAAAAGAACATGCTGGAGAAAATATATCGGTTGGTATTTTACATTATAATATTTGTGGGAAGTCCAAAATCGCTCTTTTATAATGACAATTAGTGCATTTAGTTTTGGTGTTTTTTTTTCTTTCAGAATAGACGAAGTGTCATTTCAAAATGGTCATCGTGTATTAAGATTACCTCCTTACATTTTCATTTTAACCCCATCGAAATGGTATGGTCTCAGTGTAAGCGAAATTGTGATTCGAAAATCACTGCTGTTCATCGAATCACAAACGAGAGCGTTTTAAATTTATGGAACGAGGCGTTGAAAAAAGCATCGTTTTTTAATTAAAAAAAATTATTTACTTAACTTACTAACTCTTTTTGCAGGTTACTCCTGAGTTATGGAAAAACTATCTTCGACATGAAGGCAGTGAATCCGAGGATAACATTTATTTCTACAGCGAGTTTTTTAAAAGATTACATCAACGTATCTTATTTTTTCTCCCAAACCTGTTTTATTTATTTCTCTAGAACTCGTCATGCACACACCAAATGTGCTGCTTTTGCGTTATCCACATTGCTCCAAAACAATTAGTGCCCCACTAGAAACTTATTTTTGTTTGAACTTGATCACTATTTTTGTATTTTTGAGACCTACTTGTTTATTCGTTTTTTTTATTTCAACTGTGTACTTGCTTCTTTAAGCTCTCTATGCTGCAGTAAATATTTAGTACCCACCTTTTAATACAGATCGCTGTAAAGAAATATTTATTGTAGATGTGTTGTATATCACATTAAATAAATATGTTAATAATCGCAGTTCATTTGAAGGTATCTCTTTAGGCTGCTTGTGATTTTTAACAAAAATAAAGTGAAACGTACTACTCCCAGTTTAATTAGTTTCGTACGTCGTGACGTGGTCAGAAAACCAAATAAATAAATTATTCTTAATTATTAGTTACATAAGGCAGGTAATTTATTTAGTTGATTTCAAATAATATATACTAATAAACCACTTATTAAAAATACAAAATATACTGGTTAACTTGTCCATTAACGCCGATTAAGAAAATACGTGCACTTACCTTTAAAAACGTGTCAATCATATGTATCAAATTAAGACATACCCTAAAATTGTGGTTACGTAGTAAACGATGACGTAACACTCAAGAGAAATTAGAAGTACTCTAGCAAATAAGCAAGATCAGTAAGCAGATAGCAATGGATGTTTGATCTACTAAGACCAGTTTCTTTCATGTTTTATCTATGTATCTGGAGACTATAGTGCCTGTGAAAAAAACTCTTTTCAGTGACAACATCTTGCCAAACTGGCCACAAACAACTTGAAAAACTGGCCAAAAATTGGTTTCATTCCAATCGATTGCTGCTGAATATAGGCAAGACACAGAGGATGGTGTTTGCATTGAGGGAGATTGGAACCGTAAATGACCACGTATCCCAGGTTAAATTTCTTGGGGTTCTTGTGGATGAGAGCGCCAAGTGGGATTTACACACTGATAACTTGGCTTCAAGACTCCATACAAGTTTGTACCTGCTACGTCAGCTTTCAGATAGGATATCTCGTACGGTACTTAGATTGGCTTACTTTGCATCTTTTCATGCATGCCTCTCTTCTGCTGTAGTTGCTCACGAGGACATGCATGCTTACCTTACTAGAGGCCGAAAAAAATTAATAACCTCATATTGTCGTTTGAGAAGGTGTCAGAATGGTCCTGGCTACTGGGCGGTAAAATATTTCAACTGCCCATAAAAATTAAAGCGTTGACAGTGGATAGTTTCCGAAAGGAAATTAAGCAAATTTTAATGGTAAATTTTTTTTATTGTGATGAAGAGTCTTTTAAGTATTTTAATCAAAATTATTAATTTTTTTTCTTCTCTCTGTATAGTCTATTTTAGGATGTTGACTGTAAGCTTTTAGTATTAAGTAAATAATGGCATCTGGACTGAATTTATTTAAATTTAATTTGTAGACTATTCTATTTTTGACGTATGTACATTGCTGTTTTGGTGATTGTAAACATGAATAAATTTGACTTGAATTGAATCTTAATAAAGGTGATAGTGTTTTTATAGGAATAATTGTTGTTATCTGTGTTATTACCTAAATTTATGTTACATTTCTTTTTCATGTCAACTTGTTAATTTCTTCTGTTAAGAAATTTATGTATAGATTGATTATGGAAATATACTTATTTTGGTACTTGTTGCATCCATTTTTTCACACACAATTTCCCCGAAATAAAAATGTAATGTATACAGGAACCTTGTATTTATTGATATTAAAAGTAAGGAAATTAGGGATCATTTTGTTGATACAGTGTAAAATTTTATTTTTATTATTTCTTATTTAAATGTTTCATTAGTTATGAATTTTCAGGAGAGAAAACTTGTTTTAAAACAATACTGGGCTGGTAATTCCTTTGCTCAAATTCGAGACAACATTGCTGCATTGTTTCCTGAACAACCAATACCAGCATGCAGTTCACTTCAGGCGGTGGTTGCTCGTTTTGAGGAAACTGGGAGTATTAACCCGATATGTTCCTGTGAGCGAAAGCGACCACTTCAAGCTGGTGCGGCTCCAGAGGATGAAAATGTGGCAAAACTTGTTCTTGCTACAGTAAATTATGATCCTTCCAAGAGTATTCGACAGATTGGCCAAGAAACTGGACTTAGTAGATCGACCATCCATAATTATCTGCAAAAAGAAGGTTTTGAAAGCTACAAACAAGAGAACCATCAACAACTCTTACCGACCCAGCTTTTCCCCCCCAATGGAGTTTTGTGAAATCCTGACCGAAAAAATTATTGCCGCCCCAAGATTTGTTAGAAACATTTGTTTCACGGATGAATGCTAATTTGGATTGACTGGCTCTTCAAATCAACAAAATGATGGGATTTGGGCACTCCAAAACCCACATATAGTGCATGACAATCGGGACCAACGTCGAGCAACTGTAACGTGTGGATCGGCATTTTGGGGCGCCATGTTATAGGTCCATTTTTAATTGATAGCAGTTTGAACGCCAACAAATATGGCAATATGCTTCGCAATGACATTTTGCCTGCTGTAGAAGCCATCCAGCCATTAAAACGGGTTTTTTACATGCAAGATGGGGCGTCGTGTCACACTGCACTGCAAAATAGACGTTTTTTAAACGAAACATTTGGTGATAGGTGTATCGGAAAGTTTAGAGCAATTAATTGGCCACCTCGCTCTCCGGATTTGAATCCCTGTGATTTTTTTGTTTGGGGATTCATTCAAGATCGTCTCTACCAGAGAAATAAACAATATGCAAATGTTCAAGAGTTGAAACTTGCCATTCAAGAAATTTGTAGTCAAGTCACGGTGATGTTGGACAATACATGTCGCAATTTTGAACAGAGGCTTGCATATTGTACCTCTGCAGAAGATGATCATTTTGAACAATTTCTCTGATGTGCCACATCTAGTCCTGTATTTTATTTATTTGTTTATTGTTCTTGTTTACCTCTGTGTTTGATGTTAAACACATGGGTGGTTATTCACTTTCTTTGTAGTATGTAATTAAATGGTTCTTTTAAGAGCTGCTAATCCGTATTTTCTTTTCGCCAATTCCACGATAACTCATTTGTAGAGTACAATCACATTTCAAGCTTGGTTCTTGGTTTGCCCAACAAATGTATCCACCCAACTCGCCGTCCTTAATAATTCTTAACATTAACCTAGCTTTTAGCTTTACCAATGACAAAGACAAGAGACGTATCGTCGATCCGTTGTCTGTTGCTAATCTAAAATGAATTAGACAACCAGCCATACACAAATTGGAATGATTTTCCTTTTACTAATTATGATAATAATAAACTTAACTTTTACTTACCGTATGATTTAAGAACATTATGGTCAGGTTTTCGGTTAATTTTCACTGCATAATTACGTTAATTACTACATGATAGTCCCTCAAAATAAATAAGAAAGGAAAATCGGCTGTGACTCTGACATAAGAAATTATTATATTGGCGACACTGCACATGCATGGTGGGGGTGACGCGCCAAATTCAAATTTTTGCACTTTTCGAGGCTTTTTTCCAAAAAACAGCCAAAACTGTGGTATTGATAACTGACCATAAACTCTACACCTTTACTCTTAAAAGTTTTTCAATCAAATCAACCGTACAGGCGCAAAAAAATAAAAACCGATTTCCCATGTTAATCTCCTATGTCCAGGGTTCTGCTGGACACCCGGTATAAAATATTACGTTACTTAAATTTGATTAAGATTTTGTTAGATGCTCAGTTGGCGACGTCAAAATGTGTGCGCAGTAGTTACGAGTGTTACGACATTTAATATTACTTGTCATTACATCAAATCAACCATCATTTCCTGATATTCGCAACGAGCCTCTAAGTCTCTCTAAGTCTAACTCTAACTCTAAGTGAAATTCAAGAATCTCCCCAAAAGCCCAGCAGAACCCTTATAAAAACAATTGAATATAAGATCAGTCATGTCAGAAAAAAAAAATGCTAAAACCCCCGGGAACCCTTGCAACAGTAGAGTAGATATCCGGTGCGCATGCGCGAGTTTATGAACTGTGGGTTGCCAGCATTACCACTATTACCAGAATTATCCCTAAAATTTAGAGATCACGTGACGATAAAGTATTAAGTATGTTCAAGGAAGTGCTTCATATTTGCTGTCTATCCTAATATTCTTAGTAAAAATATTATATTTTATTCATTATTCTAAGTAATGTGTTTGATATTGACCTTAGGAAACATTTTTTAAGAAAGTCTCGAAAACTGTGAATGCGATTTGGCAATAATGTGATTTAGCGGCGTCCTTTTCTATTCTTCCTTATCTATTTTGGCAAGCCTTGGCATCTTGTAAAAACTTTAACATAATAATAACATAATAGCATAATAACCAAACACGGTACACGTTCATTTTCCGAGAATGGAGACACCTGGAACTTCAAAATGCTTTTTTCAAGAAGATTTGGACTGGATTTGGACTCCGTGCGGGTATGAGTCAAGTGCGTGGAATGCTTGCATGAATGACGGTATATTGTTAAATTGTTAATCGACATATGCGTATTCTAGCTTACCCGTACAAAAGACGATTTTATTAGTCACTTTATATGCACCCTCAATGAATTCAATGTTTATATTCCTTAAAAATTAAGTAATTAACTGCAAAATTAGTAAAATATATGATAAACATCAATTAGTTGTCAAATCGACGTCAAAATGGCAAGTGCGGGTTGTGTAAACATTAGAACAGCGTTTTCGGGTGGCCTTTCTAAGAGTATACCCAATCTTAATTTTAATTGAAAAAGAAAAGGATAGAAGTACTCTCAGGGCGCCGTTGAGCCGTCACCCGAAAATATCATTTAAAATATCGCGCATGCGCAGTTTGTATCAAACCTACTGTTGACAATTTCAATGCCTACTAAGGACGTTCTAATCCCTAACATGGGCTCCATAAGAGGTTGGCCGTCTAGTTCTAGAAGGTAATATACGTTCCAGTTTTTCTTGCATCTCGATAGCCTTGGAAATTTGACATATTTCACCCAGTATATAAAACGAACACTGACAGTGATTGATTTATTTATTTATTGATTGGGTTTAAGGTTATGGATATTGTTTACTCTTAAGCCTACATAGATGCCAGACTCTTCCAGTTATTCCAGATGTTAAGGCAACTAATTTATTCATAGTTATTAACTCTTGCGATAACTAATTTATGTGATTTTAATGGTTAATTTAATTATTGAACTTTGAAATAATATTAGCAATAAATGAATATAACAGACTTTTCTTCACTTTTCGCTACTTTTCATTCAATTCCAAAACTCTAAACTTATTGTCATTCATTATCATATAATATACACTAAAGCAATAAAATTCGTGAGCCTATTTCTTTTTACGTATATTGAGCGTTCCGAAAAGTGAATTTTTACAGTTTTATAAATTATCATTAGGTATCAACATTATTTACATAATATAGCTATATTATGTTCAACAGTAACATTCTGAGAAAAAAATAAAGAAACTACGATAATTTATTCTATAATTTTTATTGTAAGTAGTAAAATATTGATTAAATCAGCAGTTATTTCCTTTAGTGATACATTTTATTCAATTCTTCAAAATTGTTAGTTTTTTTTACGACTATCTAATACTGGTGTCTCATGGTCTGCTTCATCGTTGTCGAGGGCTTGTTCTTATATAATGTTTTGTACAGTTCCAGTAGGTACTATAGTACATAATACTTTTATACTTAAGTCATTATTAACAGCTTAGAAATAAAAACACTTAGTAGTATTTCCAGTCCTCAACTAAGTCCTAGAGCCAATACAAGAAAAATGCATACTTATCTGCGTACTTACCTCAAAAATATTGCAAATCCTTTTTTGGAAAGCACTTTTTTTATAAATAATCGAATTTTCTTGTCGATTATTTTCGGCATTTTGGAATTCTTTTACTCTTTAGTCCACTTAAAAATGTTGATGAGCGTATTGAAAATTGACAACGACGCAACTTCAATTTGACAAAATCTTAAAGCTTATTGTAGACAATTGCGACTAAAAATACCAGTTAGTAATTAGTTTGACTGTATTTGGTTAAAAAAGAAACATGTCAAGGGATCTTATTGGCCAGCTTTCAAATTGCCGATTTTAGTTCATCACCTTCCAATTCTGTATTTACCGTATGTGTTTTGACGACAAGTAAACGACAATTGCCGTCGATGTTATACAGGGAAAATTCCATGGCAATGTAAGATGCAGAAAATAATGGAATATGGTATATTTGGCAGAACCGACTTATTTCAAAGTACTACATATATTTAAAAAAACACAAGCACATTGTTGATGATTAAATGCTGACGACTCCATCATTTTCCCCATTAGGAAAAGACTTCTCGAAGGAATTCGAGAAACATCTATTGCTTGCATGTAGTAATAATTTTAATAAAAAATAATTTGTTATAATAAAGTTTTAAACTAGTTAGTTTAAGTAAAGTTTAAACTAAACAATGTAATTCAATGCCGGTAGGGGTATTAGCCCTCGGAGTAGTTGTTTCTGTTTGTTTCCTTCTTAACGGCTGCAATATTTTTGAAAATATTGAAAGCAGATAAGTTTTCAATTTCCAATTAGTAAATATTGACTTTTTGCATATTTTAAACTAGAGTTTCCTGCGAAAAAGCTAAAAATTTCTATCACTAACATATTTCGCAGAAAATAAATTTCTTTCAACTTTCGTAAAATGTTTTATCGCAGGTTTTATGTTTTAGTTTAATCTTAGCAGTGACGGCGGTAGTTGTGATAAACAAAAAAGGAACAGAATTTGTTACCGACATTGAAACAATTCAGTAAGTTTTCATTATACAAGTTAAAACGTGTATATACGTGCATATACCCACACACTACGGGGCGGAACGAACAGGCTGAACTGTACGGGTAAATATCTGTCCGCGACAGATTTGGAACGTACGAAAATAACTGGAACGAACGCACCCACACACTGTCGGTTTGGAACGAACAGGTTGGAACGTTCGTTCAAAACCGTGTAAAATAACCGAAGTCTGTGGGGCCCTTAACGGCTGCACGTAACATCAAATTTTACCATTACCAGCTAAACAAAGCCAAAATAACTATAACGATGCTTTAATAAGGCTGTAAACGTATCGTTCTCAGTGTTTTTATAACGAGCTAAACGATCCGAATTACATAAAAACTTTATTTTTTGATTACTAGAGTTTCGCTCGGGCATTCTTTACGCATCAAAACAAAGATCCAAACAAGGGCGTTCTCATCTTTAAGCTAAAGCTTCTTTTACGACTTTATAAAATAGTAGAAGGGCGACGATTGCCGCTGTACAGAAAACAATTAAACAATATTTGAGATGTTTTTATGACGAAAGAAATAGGCTAAAAAAGTACGCTTTTATAGGATGGCAACAAGTTGAATCGACACGTTGCTGCAAAAAAAAATAAACAGTATTGTTAGTTAATAAACAATCGACGGACTGCAAAACAAAACAAATCAGCGTTCAATTCATAATTTTCAGGTCAAAACAGGTTTCCTGGTTGTCGCTGCAAGGCGCAATGCAACACGAAACAATGTGCCTGCTATTTGGCCGTTAGGGAATGTGATCCAGATTTGTGCCAGCCTTGCGGCGCGGATCAATTCGATGTGTCTAAAATTACCTGCAAGAATGTTAGTGTTCAGAGGGCCCAACGTAAGTATATCATTTAAGACAGGGTAATACCCTTTAATTGGAGTCTACACGAAAACGCTTAAAAACTAATTGGAGTCTACACGAAAACGCTTAAAAACTAATTAATTTGGTGTTTGGGGTAGTCGGAGTTGATATTGTCAGTCACTCTGACAAAGAAACCTGTGCAATTTGAGGTTGTTATTTTGATACCGGTTGTTATTTATAAATATTATCATGATACCTGCGGAAATATAGTCGTGATGATAAAACTTAGTAAAAATTGTATTTCAATGAATGAAATGAAGGTACAAATGCCGTCTGTCATTTTCAACGTCAATTTAACACAATTTAAATTATAAACTTAAAAAATGCTAAATAATGCCTATATTTACATTTTTCTTCTTTCTTTGTTACTAATTTGCTGAAAAAAAATTGGTAAATATCAATTTATTTATATACAATTTTTTGGACGTCACTGCTCCGAATGTCTAATACTTTTAAATATTAAATAAACATCAAGAGGTAGATTTTCTGCGTGGCAAAAAGGTGTACTTTTTCGAAGCTTAGGAAAAACCCTTTATATTGGCAGATTTTTAAACTGATATGTTTTTACGTTGTTTTATAATTCGTAATTTCACTTGTTAATTGTTTGTTAATGTGCAGATAAACATCTTCTAATGGCTCCGTCAGACGTGGCCGGCTGGGGAATATTCTTGAAAGACAGCGCGCAAAAGAACGAATTTATTTCCGAATATTGTGGAGAAATTATCTCACAGGATGAGGCGGATCGTCGAGGGAAAGTTTACGACAAATATATGTGTTCATTTCTTTTTAACTTAAATAATGGTAAGTAACTGTAGTGTGGTTGTCGCATAGGGACAAAGGCAAAATACTTAAGTAGTGGGTGTTCATTTAAACACGTCATCTAATTGGCTGTAAAATGAAGAATAAAAAGGAACGAAGAAACAAAAGTCCATTTACTTTGATTAGGTCATCCTTTTCTATCAAAAGTACTTGGCCTTCTAGATGACATTTTCTAATGAACACACCGCTTCTGTTACTCTGATCATCTCCATTTGTCAATTCGATTTGATCGTTCATTCAAAATTCTTTAGATAGTGAATAATTATTTAAATTCTAGAGGTGAAATTTAGATGTTTTGAAATCGTAGAGAAGCAAAAGTCCAGCTTCATTCATCTTCATTTTAAATGTTCTTTTTTACTTTGAAGCTCCCTTTTTAATGTGGCTTTGAATTGTCTATAAATCACAACAAAAACACTCGATGTTCTTTAACTAACCTTATACAGTATCCCTTTCGCTTCTCTTGCAACTCAGAAATAGTTGTGAGCTAGGAAACAAGGCGCTAGCAGAAATGTGTTTTACTACCGACCGAAACCGCTAACTTTCACCTCAAATCTTCGTCGTCAACTGCGTTATTAACTGAAACCTTATTTTATCCATAAAGTGTATTAGTTCTTTTGTTAAATCTTAGATTTCGTTGTCGACGCCACCCGTAAAGGTAACAAAATTCGCTTCGCCAACCACTCCATCAACCCTAATTGTTATGCCAAAGTGATGATGGTAAACGGAGATCACAGAATCGGTATTTTTGCCAAAAGGGCCATACAGCCAGGAGAGGAATTGTTCTTCGATTACAGGTAAGTGATGTACCGTTCAATAGCAGAAACACTTGATGATCTTTTCGGAAGTTGCGATCCGAATGGAATAGATCATTAGCTCATGATTTTAAACCAATTCGATATCCTGAAAAACAGCTATGGAAATCAATCTGAGGTTTTTATAAATTGAAGAAGAATTTATTAAATAGAAGGTGATACGTTTGTTACTCCACTCTTTCCATTCAACAATTCATAACCAAGTTGATTTCTTTTCCTACTGAACGCTCTCATTATCAGATATGTGGAAAAATTGCTTCTGGAGGTGGCAGATATTATGTTTCCTAACGTTGAGTTGTAAAAGAAGTTAAAATCATTGTTATACGAGATCTTCCATTATCGTTTTGAACAATCTATTAGTTCTTATTTCTCAGTTCAATAAGAACTTAGTTCTATCCAGGATATTCCTGCATGGACAATAAGAAAAAAACATGCTGTTCTAACTCTAACAATGTAGTGAGTGGCTCGACCGGAGATTTAGAGAGAACTGGGTTTCTCAGGTAATCGGTCTAAGCGCCATGAAATAAAACTAAACTGCTAACGGAAAAGATCGATACAGCAAATTTTTTTGCCATTTTTGGGAGTCTGTATCTCGGAAATGCCTTAGCCGAAATTTAAAACCTAAAGAGATTTTGAAAGGTCGTTTCTTCTAGAGTCACGGTGGGAGATTGGTCTTAAATAAGTTATTATCTAAAGGATATACAGGGTAAAGAAAAAAGCGCTGCAAAATGGTTGCATTTCAACCCACTGCATTTGGTGGTAGCCTAATTTCAGAACATTCATTGTTATGACATTTAATGGCGTTAGTTATTAATAGCGTTTTTGGCCTACAATAGTATATTTCATTAGGAGTACCGAAAACAGCCTTTTTCCGTGCGTGCGTGATAAATGAACGTGTAATGAACGATGCTTTTCATTACACTAATTAAATTATATAATACATATTATTAAAATTACTTAATTTTCAAACATGAAAAGTTGTATGTGACAATAGGGTGACATAAACCTGACAGAGAAATCAAAATCAACCAATCAAATAATAGAAGTTGTCAAGGATACTGGCTAAAGCTGAAGTTCGCAACTGGTGGCCGTCTTATTTTAATATAAGTAGTTATATGCAACTGCGAACGGCAAATAAACAGCGCACGGAAAACGGTTTTTCCGTTCCCTTACGGCAAATGTGTATTTTCTGTACAGTTAACTAATCTGGAAAATGGTCAATTTCTGAGTAGTGTAATGATAAACTGATTAAAATTTTGTTTTCTACGATGTCATGACGGGAGCCTTAACTTTAAGAGTCTTTTTGTAACGACATTTAAGAGCTATAGTCGATATTTCGGGATGGTTTTGGAGGTTTTTTGGTTTTTTCCCTACTAAATTAGTTACAGAGAGTTTACAGAAAGTTTTAACTTTCTTGCAAGTTACATTACAAGGTATCCTGAAATTAACTGGAAAATCCCTAGTCAAAAATAGGGCACAATGTTCATACAAACATAACCCGCAAACGCTTCGTCTCCGAGATACAGGGTGTTAAAATTTTTTTATTTTTCTTTATAGCTCTTAGAGTTTTTGAGATATTTAACTCATATTTTGAATATAGGTAACCATTTATTATCTACATCGTTGGATATACAAACGCTAGCCAAAACCGACAGGGTCTTATTTTTTCTCGGGTTGTATCCCTTTTACTCTCACAAACCTTTTTGTCGCATACCACTGATCGTTTTTCTTAAAGGTCTGAATTCTCCGTTCAAATTAGAAACTTTCTTGCCTCTTGCATCCTTATCTTATCTCCCACCGTTTTCGAGAAGTTTGCAAAAGTGTCTTTCACTTTTGCAAAATGAAATTCACATAATTTTTCCATAAGAAATGTCTGTTTTCTGAGTTCCTATTTAAATTCCTAGAGACTGATGAAAAAGAGTCACTATGGAAAAGTTATGTGCATTTCTAGACAATTTTGCAAATTTCTCGAAAATGGTGGGAGATAGGACAAGAGTGTTTCTAAATTGAATAGAGAATTCAGACTTTTAAGAAAAAACGATCAGTGGCGGGCTACAAAAAAATTTGTGATGGTAAAAAAGGATACAACCAGAGAAAAAATAAGACCCTGTCGATTTTGGCTAGCTATAAAGAAAAAAAAAGAGCTATAAAGAAAAAATTAAAAAAAAAAAATTTAACACCCTGTATCTCGGAGATGAAGCGTTTGCGGGTTCTGTTTGTTTGAACATTGTGCCCTATTTTTGCCTAGGGATTTCCCAGTTAATTTCAGGATACCTTGTATTGTAACTTACAAAAAAGTTCAAACTTTCTGTAAACGCCCTGTAACTGATTTCGTAGGCAAAAAACCAAAAAACCTCCAAAACCGTCCCGAGATATCGAACGTTGCTCTTAAATGTTATTACAAAAAGAGTCTTAAAGTTAAGGCCCCCGTCATTACATCGTAGTAAACAAAATCTTAATCAGTTTTTTTATTAGATTTTTTGGACAAAATGGAATAAAATTGTTTTTTTAACTATGAGTCTACGTCGCTGATTTTACAGCCAGTTATCTTTTAGAGATCATTTATCTTATAAAAATCGGCTGCGGCATTCTCGCGATACGAGGGTGACTTACAAAAGAGCGTCAACTTTTTGAAAAACCCCAGTAATTTATTTTGTAGGTAAAAAAAAAACCGAAAACTGCCGAACATGTCCCGAGATACCAACTAACGCCATTAAATTTCATAACAATGAATGTTTTGAATTTGCGCTACCTACTGCAAATGCAGTGGGTTGAAATGCAAACATTTTGCAGTGCTTTTTTCTTTACCCTGTATATCCTTTAGAGAATAACTTATTTAAGAACAATCTCCCGCCGTAATTCTAGAAGAAACGACCTTTCAAAATCTCTTTACGTTTTAAATTTCGGCTAAGGCATTGCCGAGATACAGACCCCCAAAGATGACAAAAAATTTTGCTGTATCGATCTTTTCCGTTAGCAGTTTATTTAGCTACTAAGATTTCGGCAATATTTTGTTGCCTTTTTCTACGATCTCAAGGCTACAAAATTATGGCTTACGGACTAAACAAGTGATTGGTGTCGCTATACCCTATTCAGACACACACATGCATTAGGCAAAAACTTTGATATCTACTACTAATTGGGCTACCTGTATCAATCATTGCCTTAACTAAGTTCTATTAATAAAATCATCAACAAGTGAATGTTACCTCGGTCTCATAGAGAGGTCCATTTTGTTGTCTACCTGCAGTTAAAATTTCATCAAAAGATGTGCTAGCTGGGCTCATAACAGAACTAAACACCTCTAGCTTGGTCGTCTCAGGTTCAGAATGCATCTCCGGGGCTTCATAAATGAGCATTGTGGTAGGATCAACAGGCAGCTGTACTGGTTGTCTGCTTCTTAAAGGGCAACTTCTCATTAGGTGGTCAGGCTTTCCACATGAAAACATGATCCATTGGGTTCTTAGGCTTGTGACCTGTTGCAGCCAAATGACCAGTGGCAAAACCATTAAAACATTTTTGCGAATTATACTGAGATGAACCTAAACTTGAAGATCTTGCTTGGCTACCAGGCTGAGTTCTTAATTGGTTTTGATGGTGTTATGGAGCATAATCACGGGATTGAGGTTATCGTGAAAGTCGGGCGAAATTTCCCGCCCTTTCGCCTTTTCTTGAGCTCAAACTTCCTCCGTCTAGCCACTCTTATCAGTTCGTGTTTAAAACATTTTGCGTAGTTCAGACTTAAAACTAAAAAGATGGAAGAGCGACGTGGAGAAGCTTTTTGATGACGACAGACATGAGATTCCGAAGGTAGTAACTGAACATGGAGAAGACGGACCAGCCACTACAAAAAGTGAGGTCATCCATGTGCGCTGAAGACTCAGAAAGACAGAAAGGCTACAGGGGCGGACAAGGTGCATATGGAGGTACTTAAAACCATTGCTAGCCAAGAAGTCAAAGGACTGGATCTTATGCTAGAACTCTTCAATACCATATACATAACCGAAAAGATCCCTCCCAGTTGGCGCAAGTCTACTTTTATAACGATTCCAAAGAAAACAAACGCATCATAATGCAAGGACTATCGCATGATTAGTCTAATGCCACATATTCTTAATGTTTTTCCGAGAATAATCCACACTCGAATATATAAGAAATGCGAAGAACAAGCGACACACAATTTGGAGTCTAGAATGGACTAGGCACTCGAGAAGCCCTCTTCTAGTTAAATGTTTTAGCACAGAGATGCAAAGATATGAACATAGATGTCTAGGCTTGCTTTATTGACTATCGAAAGGCATTCGACCGCGTCAAGCATCAAAAGATGGTAGTAATATTATCCGTAACCGAGATTGACAAAAGAGATATTACATGAACATCTGACGCTATGTCAATCCGAAGAGGCTTACGACAGGGCTGTATTTTGTCACCACTCCTGTTCAACATCTATTCGGAAGCAATTTTCAAAGAACCTTTAGCGGAAGACATGGGAGGTATCAAAATAAATGGAGTATATATCATCAATATGAGATACGAAGACGACACCATAGTCCTTGCCGATAACATCAATAAACGATAGGATCAATAAACATATCAGATCTGCCAAATGTGATGAATAGAATAACTAACCTGAACTAACCCGAATATAGTGAGCAATACGGATTGGACATGAATATATCAAAGACCAAACTGCTAGTCTTCTCCAAGAGATACACTGCTGAAACAGTTTTGATTAACGGGATTCAGATCGAACAAGCCTCGTGTTTTAAATATCTGGGTACCATAGTCTGAGTGGTGTGGTCCGAAACACGAGATCCCTTCTAGAATCGAACAAGCCAGGAAAACATTCATAAACATGAAAATATTTTTTACTAGTCCTGATCTGAGTTTGGAGCTCAGGGTTCGCATAATTAGATGTTATCTCTTCAGTCTGTTGCTGTACGGATGTGAATGCTGGACCCTGGACCCTACAACTGAAAATAAAATTGAGGCGTTTCAAATGTACTTACACGAATGAAGAAGCCGAAAGAACTAATGGCCCTCATCAAAGAAAGAAAAACTACATACATAGGCCACATTATGAGAGGCAGCAAGTGTGAAATGCTGACACTAATAATTGAAGGAAAGTTTCAAGGGAAAAGATCTATTTGTAAACGTCAGAACTCCTGGCTGAAAGAACTCAGAAGATGGTTTGGGTGCACTTCCATTGAAATCTTTCGAGCTGCTGTATCCAGAACAATGTTAGCTATGTGGATCGCCAACCATCGAAAGGAGAGGGCGCCGTAAGAAGAAGAAGTTCAGACTTGAGGTCTCAAGTAGCACATGTTCTGGTTTCGAATGATACCAACTCTTAGCTTGGTCAGTCAGTTTTCCTACTGCACTCATCGTCATCCACAGCTCATCTCCACATCTGTATTCAATTTGCAAAATTCGGGTAGTAGCATAGTTAATTCGGAATTTATATATTTTTAGCAGTGTTCCCCTGTACTTGGAATGGAGGAGAAGGCTGTCTTCTACATCTCTCACGCACGTGCTCGTAAGATATGGGCCGAACTGTGGCACGCATACCTTCTTGGGCTTCAGATCTCAATCCCTTATCATCCATATTGGTAACAGAAGGAATTATTTGTATTACTACAAAATTCCTCGGGGGTGACTCAAGCCTTCGAAGGGGTTATTGGCATTAATAATAATAATAATAATAATAATAATAATAAATTCTTTAATTGCTAAATTATCAGATGACATCAGCATCGTCAAAAAAACCATTCTGCATTAAAAAGTTAGAATATAAAAATTTTTAATTTAAAATACATCAATAGGTTAAAATATCTAAACAGTATAAAGTTCAAAACAATGCACGACATGTATAAAATTATGGACTAACGAATGCATAGACCTACAGGTCCACCCCCAGAAATTCCTCGATGCTGTAAGGGCTCAGATCCATCAAAATGCTCTTCACTTGCTTTTTAAATTGAGGTGTGCTTAATTTCAGATCACGGAGACCAGGAGGTAAATGATTATACAATTTAATAGCTGTGACAACATAGCTTTTGTGAGTCCGACCAATGCGACGCGGCGGTACAAGAACAAGGTCACCGCCATGACGAGTTCCATACTCATGTCGCGAACCAACGGTCCCAAGAGAGCCCCGCCGGCCCCTGACATACATTACTGAGTAGTAAATGCACATGAGGGCAGTGTCATAATTTTTAGTTCTCTAAATGCATCCCTGCATGTATCCATTGGGCTTAAATTTCTCAATATTCTTACTGTTGCCTTCTGATGGATAAATACTCTCCTCCACTCTGTGGATCGTCCCCAGAACATGACCCCGTAAGAGATCCTCGACTGGAATATACCCATATACGCCGCCCTACATACACAGTATGGGGCGTACTGAGCAATCCTATGAAGCAAGTAAATCGTACTAGCCAATTTTGTTGTTAATTGTGCTACATGAGATTTCCAGTCAAGTCTCCCGTCCAGCGCCATTCCCAAAAATTTAGCCGACTCCCGATCAGACGCATAGTCTCTGAGAGAAAAAGAGAATTCTCTTGTCTTTTCTATATTCAGATGGAGTTCGTTCGCCTCAAACCACTCCTGATCTCTGTCAATCACATCAGTTGTCCACCCACCCTCAGCGCCACTCGCGGCCGCTCTAAAACAAAAGGTAGTGTCATCGGCATATTGCACCGTGTGAATGGAATCGGTCATATGGGTGGAAATATCATTAACATATATTATGAATAATAGAGGGCCCAAGACAGAACCCTGAGGCACTCCCGATCTCACCGCCGATGTATGGGATGTACATCGTCCCACAGCAACAAACTGCGTGCGTCCTGACAGGTATGACTCAATCAGACTCAGAGCCCTACCTCTAATGCCATGCAACCGTAATTTCTTTAGCAGAATCGGGTGCGACACGCAATCAAAGGCCTTCGATAGATCGCATAGGACTGATGAAACACCCTGCCCATCCTCAAAGGCCTCCGATACGTACCTCACCAAACTCTCAATGGCATCCACCGTACATAACCCCTCCTAAAACCGTACTGCGACGGTGCTAAAAGTTTTTTTTGACCCAAGAAATTAGTTAAACGACTCGCCAGTGCTGACTTTATGATTTTTGACATGACTGGGATGATTGATATATGTCTGTAGTTACTAGCGTCGTTTTGTCCCCTTTTTTAAATCCCGGTTTGACTCGGCTTTCCTTTAGCCTGTCAAGGAAAGTTTCCGTTTCAAAGCATTTGTTTGTTATTTCTGCAAGTGGCTCTGCTAATCCACATTAGCTTCATCCTCAGAAATATCGAGCATCTTGCAAATTCCTTACCCTACACCTGAGCTGTAGAAAGGTGTCTGGTTGTCACATAAATACAATCTTACATTGCCTTACGTGTTTAGCATCAAGGTGATTCGTAATTCGTTAGCTGTAAAGTTCTATCACCCCTATCGGTAAGATAAATAAACATCCAAACGCATGTGGCAATTAGCTCTCAGATTTCGCACTACTACTCTTAATTCCGGGAAAATTCAAATTTTGTATAATAGTTACTACAATAATAATACTCACTCTTGGAGACAAATCGACCTTGCTGTGCGTGCATTGCGGCTTATCTGACTTAAAGCTCCCCCTCGGTCAAATGAATCTTCTCTCTCCTCCAATACTCGTCGAACTCTCCTTACTGTTCTTAATACTTAATATACTATTAAACCTTTTAAAACAAAAACTTTTTTTAATTCTGCCAGGCTGTGTGGAAGTATTAATGACCGATATCGAAAAATGTAATAGCAGCATATGCCGTCTCAAATTATTATGGACTGGGGTGTGCCATGGAAAGCAGATGTTTTGCCCCTGTATAAATTTTTAACAATGACATTGAGTGAATTTGGCAAGTAAATGAGGTTACAAATTTGACAAATGTCTAGTTCATTCATGAAATGTTGCCAGATTAATGTTATGAAAAGAAGTATTAAAATATACAAAATAAAATAAAAGGCTTGTTATAAGCATAGATGTTATAAGTCTAATCATAAAACTAGGTAGTTGAATAACAGGAAACAATTATAAATAGCTGGTGTAAATACATTTTTTTATTTAAGTAATTGGTGAATAACAAAAAATAGACAGGTATACGCTAGAACATCATCATAATTTGGTGCTTATTATATTAATTATATTAACATAAAACCAACAGAAAAAAAAATATATACAACAACAAACAAACCGAATTGGCATTTGAACAAATTCAGCCTTCCTAAATTGTTTTCCGATCTTTGATGTGGTGGTCCAATGAGTTTTTCTTATGCTTTTCAGAACTTGGTTTCCAGTCTGAATTGTGGACCGCATTTTCCTCTTTTCTGTCAAAGATGTTTTTGTGCCTAAAGGTATCAACGGCTTTTCTGGTTACTCTCGGATAATAACTCTGCGACTGATGATTGAAGAAATCCATCTTGTTAAAGTGATGAAAGGCATATCTTGACCTTCAGAGAAAGCGTACTCTGCTGCTGCTGACTTTTGTGTTTATCACAGCCTGCAACACCTTTTTTGTTCCGTAATTCTCTGCGTTTGTTAATACTGAATTTTGTGGTGTCAATACCAATTTGTACAATGAGTCACAAACCATATCTGCATGCAATCTTATTATCACATTTGTGCAGGCATGTCAAACAATTCTTTTGCTAAATTTAGAGTCGTTTGTGACCCTAAACAGGTAATTTTAAAATCAGAAGAAGCGACAAGAAATATTTCTTAGTTCTCACCTTGGTTTAAAAGCAACATTTTCTGATGCTTTTAATTTGTTTCATCATTTATATTGCGTTTCATTTATATTGCATTCAGCTTTGTTTATATATCCCAAACGGTGCATAGGTAGTCTAACATTGTTGCAATAGATACTTAATGTTTGGCAGTGTGGATTCGCTACAGGGAGAAATCTGGGCAATTGAGGTATGTTAGCTTGTTGTACAGTAGCCTAAATTGAGTATTTAAAAATAGCAGAGAAATTTTGCCTTCGCCACTTTGTCCACAAATTTTTGCTCCCAATAATCGACGGCTACGGCCACCTCTCATATGTGCAACATCTTATCTTTAATAGTTACTGTATCATGGTTATTAGCTTCTAAACTTACTCCATTATCATTGTCAATATAATCATACAAACAAATGGCAAGGGTTTATTGTAAGAATCTCTACAAAAAGAACACTACTCTTGACATTTTTTTGTAGGTACAGTAACGATCTAGTTTTGGCGGACTAGAGAAAAATAGCCGAGTGGAACACCTTTTGATAATATTTCTCCATTTATGATCACATTAGTAGGCTGATTCAAAATTGGCTAGTAGTGATTCCTCGTCAGAATCCAATAGTGAAATAGACATGTATGAAATAATTATCAGTAAGAACATTAACATAAACGCTCAATTTACGGTAAACGATACACCATTGGAAAGAATGTAGAGAAAATATGCTACCTGGGCTGCAATACCAGTGATACATGGGATCATAGTTATGAAATAAGAACTCGAATTGAAAAATCCAGATGCGCTTTTAACCGCCTTAAGAAAGTTCTTTGTAACCTGTCTCTTAATATCAATATACACGATAAGAATATTCAGATGCTACGTCTTTAGTGTTCTCCTCTATGGAGTAGAAAACTGGAGGCTTACTGACGCTGCCACCAAACGCTTAGAAGCATTCAAAATGTGGTGCACCGACGCATGCTACGGGTCTCATACACATACTATACAACTAACATCACGATTTTCGAGACGCTCATTAAAGACAAGGAAATTATTAGTACCGTAAAGAACAGTAAACTGGCCTACTTTGGCCACATTATACTTAATGATAAGTACGGACTTCTACAATTAATCCTGCAAGGCAAGATTGAGGCCAAGTGAGGCCCTGGACGCAGGCGTATATCCTGGTTGGTCAACCTTAAAAAATGGACTGGCCGAACATCAACCGACTTATTCCGAACTGCAGTGAATAGGATAAGATGGGCCAAAGTGGTCGCCAACATCATAAGAAGATAGAAACCTTTAGAAGAGAAGAAGAATGAAATAATAAATATTTTTTCACATAATATTCATAACTAATATATAATCTGAAGATGTATTTAACTTTATTACAATTCATCAAGCCGATGTTACCCCAATCGTTCAATTGCCGCGAATTGTTGTGAATTCACACTCTCGATCATTTATTAGGAATAGAAAGATAGTAATATGTCTACCTTATTACTTCTATGTTCTTAAGAAAGAGGTGCTTCTGCATATTTCTTTAATTGTCTATTAAGTTAGCACCAAAATATGATGATGTTCGGATGTTCGACCTTATATCGGTAGTCCTTTATTTACCAAAATTAAACAGTGTCATAAACTAATTATCAATTATAATATCCTGGGTTTTTTTTACCTCCCCTACCCATTTCATCATTTTGCTTCTTTCTACTACACATACTGCCTACTTTATGGCAGACTCAGTATTTTGAATGAGTGGTACTTTTTTTATTAATTTGGCAACGTTTTACAAATAATTTAGACATTTGTCAAATGTGTAACCTCATTTACTTGCCAAATTCACTCAATGTCATTGTCAAAAATTTACACAGGGCCAAAACATTTGTTTTCCATGGCACACCCCAGTCCATAATAATTTGAGACGGCATATAAGTAGTTACACCAATCACTCGTTTAGTCCGTAATCCATAATTCTAAAGCTCAGAGAGAGGCAATAAAATAATGACGAAAGCTTGGTAGCTAAATAGTTTTATTCCATGACGCCTAAACATTACCTGAAAAATCTAATTCTCGGTAACTCAACAATAAGTAAATCCTACGATGCCGGTAGAAGTCAAACCTTTACGAGTAGACAAAAATGTTTGTCAGAGTAAGTACGGGGTGTTCATTGTAAACTTCGTTTAGTTGGGAAGGATGAAGAAAGGATGGTAAAACAAAAGTCCATTTATTTTGATTATGTCCTCCTTTTCTGTCAACATTTCATAGCCTGCTAGATGAAGTTTTATAATGAACACCCCGGACCGAAGCATCTTCTGACACAATGGTCTTGGTATTGAGCAGTCCTTCTATTTGGGTTTCATATGCACCTCAGTTTTAAACCATGCGGTAGAAAGGAAGTTGTATGCACAGATTTTACGCTAATCTTACAAAATCTTTCTTAATGAGGATAAGAAGGGTGTTAAATTGCCATCGGACTCTACTCACAGCCAACTCTGTGCTCAACTTTTCTTGACATTAATCTTCTTTTCGAAACTTTCTTTGCCCCAGCACAATGAGCACTTTTCCTTCTACCCACTGCAAATCACAGTGAATTTACAGTCATGAAACGTTCGAGTCATGAACAGTCATGAAACATGAGCTAAAAATAGACCAATCAACCCCTCGTAGTAGGCCGTTACGATACGATGACTAAAAGAGTAAATAATAGTGCTGGTAGCCAGTAGATGCCCAACCTACTCTCAACCTAAAATATCAGAAAAAATATAGTTTGTACCTTATAACTTCACTTGCGCAGACGGCCATGATATTTTTCCGTCAAATTAACACTCCTGAATTGTTAGCTGTTGCTTGCCACCCTGCGCAACCATATTCATAACGAGACATAAAAAACACGGCGCAGAGCATACAGGCAAAGTAAACTAACAATATTAAGTGCAGGTATTTTGAATTCCGATTAAATTATTTCAAACTGATTATCTTTTTAATCCCCTGAATGGATATTTTAAGTTCATATTAACCTGAAACAGATATCAATACCCAACATATTACGTTGATTGAGCCGCTATAGTATATTAAGTATTAAGAACGGTAAGGATAGTTTACCGATCGACGACAATCACTACAGCATGCAATATTGGAAGAGATCGGTATACTGCTTGCTGTTCGAAATGCTTATGCTATTTTTTGTGCGATCTAAATAGCCCTAATTCTAAAAATATGTTCATATTTTTATCTAAAATGTATATTTTTCTATCCCAAAATCCTTTAAAAGATGGCCTTATGCCCGGTGTTATAAACCTGAGTTACATCTGCCCCGAGAGTTGACCCAGAATCAGCTCCGTTTTCTCCCTATATTTAACACTCAGGGCAGAGTAACTCAACTTTATAAAATCGGGCATTAAGGATATCTCTTATAAGGGGGCCACAAACATCTGTTTCGTTTAACTTGGCCCCTAACAGAAGCGCCTACGAAAATACGTATACCTAAGATTTTACAGAACTGGGGCTAACAAGGAAGTGTTCTATAAGTGGGAAGGTTTTATTAGTTCATTTTGTTTGCAATTGTAATAATAGCACATTTAAGTTTCGTACTAATAAAAATATCCAAAACCTTCGTAGCTGTTTCACTAATCGATGAATTTCACTTACTGTTGGTTGAACGGTAAGTAAATTACTACTAATTACATCGCCTTCATTAATACACTAATTCGTTAAATAACTATTAACGGTCGGTTGCTAACGTCATTTATTGGCATTTTGACGTTTTTTTTATTTGATTTTTTTTTGTGGGTTCCAAAAAACAGGACTCAGAGGCTCGGAATTTCGAAAATCAGGAATGCCAACATACAATTAGTGGTGAAATAATCTCATTAGCTAATTGAACACCCAAAAACGTATCAAAATACTCAATCAATATTTATCGCGGTTTAATTGGACTGTAACATATGTCCGATGATTACTTGATCAAGTTCGTGATCATGATTCAAAATACCGATGATTTTTAAAATCTGTTGTTTGTTGTATTTTGCCCAATATCGAGACTCTGAGATGATTATGACATCACTTTTACAGCTTTTTGCAAAGAAAAAATGTCCATATTTTAAAGCATTTTCTCGAAAAAGGCTAATTTCAGAAGCCGCTTAAGTAGTAAGGCTGTATTCAAAAATGTGATGTAGAAGTTGTCCTTTAAAATTGCTATGATGTCTAACTTGCGCATGGAACTGGCAACACTGCATCAACCAAAATATTTTCTTATTTTTGCTTCTCTTTTTCTAACATGTAGCACTTTGTACATTTTTGGTTTTTGGATTCTGCCTTCAATCCTAACCAAATTTTGTCATTTGTATAATACGCCTACAATACGTTTCTAGGAAAAATGCCGGCTGAAAACTGTAATTATAAGCATTCTTCGTAAGCTCATATCCAAGACAAAAATTACTATCAACGGAACAATCCAAAAACTTAAAAAACATAGGGAGTGTTCTATAAAAAAAACACACCTATGTTAGTTTATTATTTGTTGAGACACACGGTAGAGTTCTAAAAGATTTTAAATCGTGCCCCTATAAAAGACAAATATTCACCGACGCGAATAGAGTGGGACAGCCTATATTATGTAAACATCATGTTTGTCATATGCTACTATTAGTGAATATATATATTCAATAAAACTAAGTATAAACAAACACAAAAGTTCATATAAACATGGGTTCACAAACGATTCGATTCTGATATATAGTGTGTCAAATTTTTAGATTTTATTAAAGTATAACTCTACAGCTCTTGCAGTTTTGAAGTAATAAGTTGAAATTTACGGGGTATTCCAATTTCGGCACTTTGTGAAATTAAACATGGCGTCTCGTTTTTTGCGCCGCCGCCATATAAAACTTCCTGTTCCTGGAACTCACGAAAACTATAATATAAATAACCAAAGGGGGTGTTCATTTGAAAACCGTTATCTAGTTGGCTGTGAAATGTCAAAAGAAAATGATAAAGAACAGAAGTCCATTTACCTTGAATATGTCATTCTTTTCTGTCAAAAATGCATAGCCTTCTAGATGACGTTTGCCAATGAATAGGTAATTAATAAAATTAGCCCGTAATCAATTGGAACACACGAAGAAACCATAAAATGGAAAGAAAAAAACCGAGGGTTAGTTTTACCAACCATGAAATAGGGCGTGTTAATTTAAAAGCATCTGTCGGTCATCTAGTTGGCCATGAAACGTCAATTTAGAAGGATGAAGAAAAACAAAAGTCTATTTACTTTGATTATATCATCCTTTTCTGTCAAAAATTCATAGCTTTCTAGATGACGTTTTCTAATTAACGCCCCGTAGATTGTGACAGTGCCTATTACCTGAATTGGAGTTTATAGAAAAGCAAGTGACTCAAATCTATCTTGTGAAAAGTCTATATTCTATATTTGTTCTGCTCATTGCATCATAATTTTGAGTTATTTTGATGTAATTAGGACCGATCGACAATAAAGCATTGGTAGCTGGGTGAATGTTTTTTTTTTCCAGCAGTATTTTTGTGTATTACCACAAAATCACCTATTCACAAAAAAATTGAGCTTTCATAAAATTATTCGTTATTATAACCAAACCTCGTCTTCCAACTTACCAAGGTATTTCATGAGTTAAGAAATGTTCGATTTGTGGCAAAATGTTCAAAACAGTGTTTTTTCTCAAACGTTATAGATTGTAAAACTGTACGATAGTTTCGTCCACATCATCAAAGTATTCAAAAAGGTTATTCAAATCCATTCTTAAAAACAAAGGTTTGTGAACTACTTCATATGATAAAAGCATGGTACACACGCAATATACAGTGTGAGTTTCTAAAATGGAACAAATTCTGCAAAAAAAAAACGTTTATTTTTTGGAAAAACGCTCGGACCCGTCGATTTATATTTTAGATTGCCGTCTTTTTTGTAAAATATACTATTATTCAGGTTGTCCCAAATTCAAGATATGACGTAATCAGTTGTTTTTTTAAATGACAACTGCTATTTTTTGTCAGCCATTTTCATAGTTTACATCAAGTTATACATAGTTGCCAGTTGTCAAATTTTTTTAAACTGCCAGTCGCAAGATAATTAACAAAATTTATTTTATTTCAAACATCAATTCATATTAATAAATATCCTACAATAAATGCTCAAAATGATGTCCATTCACTAGTTGGCAATACCCTAAACGTAACTGAAACTCGTTTTGCACGTTTGCAATTACTTCGGGGGAAATTAGTCTGCACTCATGCCTTATTCGTGCTTTCAACTCCTGAACATTTTCAGGTTTTGTTTGGTAAATTTTGCTTTTTAAGTAACCCCACAAAAAAAAATCCAATGGAGTCAGGTCTGGTGATCTCGGTGGTCATTCAATGGGGCCTCTTCTACCAATCCATCGGTTCGGAAATACTTCATCCAGATATTGGCAAACAGGTCTGGCAAAATGGGGAGGAGCACCATCTTGTTGAAACCAGATATTTCTGTTGAGGACATCTTCTTCTATAGGACAAGGAAATAGAGTAACCAAATTTAGAATTAGTTCCTCTTCCAAAAATTCTAAATATCTAGATCCGTTGAGATTTTCTTCAAAAAAGATTGGTCCTATAACTCGATTATCGACAATTCCTGCCCAAAAATTGACTTTTTGTGGGCGTTGACTGTGACCTTCTCTCATCCAGTGGGGATTCTCGTCTGCCCAATAACGAACATTTTGTCGGTTTACCTCACCATTTAGCGTAAACGTCGATTCGTCAGGGAACACAATGTTGCTTGTGTTCACAACGTTTCTGTTCAGGAGATCCATCATTCGCTCGCAAAACTGAAGTCTATCAAGATCATCTTCGGTCAATTCCTGGAGAATTTTTAGTTTGTAAAGATGCAACTTTTGGGCTTTGACAATTTTTACTGCTGAAGTTTGGCTAATTTCCTGTTCATTAGCTAGCTGCCTGGTGGAAATATTAGGTTTTTTTTGACTGATAATAGTACATTAACTTTTACATCCTCGCTTAGTGCACTTTTTTGATGAATTAATGTTTTCCTTACATGTCCGTTTTCCCGAAACCGTTTTTCTATCTTACTTACAGTACTTCGAGATAAGAGTGGCAAATCACGATGCTTGTCTGTGAATAATTGAACTACTTCATTTTGTGTTTGTGTTCTATCTCCGTATCCAATCATCATTAAAATTTCAATCTTGTGACTTTCAGTTAAGTAAGACATTACGTTGAACGAGTTATTAAGTTATTATTATCAAGTATTTAAGCAAATATGTTTAAAAAAAGTAAAACGCTGTCAATTGTACCTTTGATATTGACATTAATGAAACGTACCTAATGCTGGTAGAAATTAACGTTATCAGAAAGTCAAAGGTAATCTATGAAAGGGTAGCTTCGGGTAAATTCAGAAGGTAAATGACTAATATGAATTGATGATTGAAATAAAATAAATTTTGTTAATTATCTTGCTACTAGCACTTTATAAAAATTTCAAAATTGGCTACTATGTATAACTTGATGTACACTATGAAAATAGCTGACAAAAAATAGCAGTTGTCATTTAAAAAAACAATTGATGACGTCATATCTCCAAATTGGGACAACCTGTATAATGGTTTATTTTACAAAAAAGAAGGCAATCTAAAATATAAAGCGACGGGTCCAAGCGTTTTTCCAAAAAATAAAACGGTCTTTTTTTTACTGAATTTGTTCCATTTTTAGAAACTCGCACTGTACTATAAAAATGACGTTAGCAAACCACGGTTAAATATTCAGCGGCTAGTTCATTCATTATCGAATTGTTATTGGTATTTATTTGATACCTGTTTAAGGTTAATCGGCACTCAAAATATCCGATCAGGCGATTAAAAAGATAATCGGTGTTCGAATCATTTAATCGGTTTTCAAAATACTCTACCCAATATACTCGACCAATACTAACCGTGGTTTAATCGCACTGTAACATTTGACCCATAATTACTTGATCAAGTTCGTGATCGGGATTCAAAATACCGGCCGTAGTAAAATAAAAATAAGAGTAAAATACTTACATCGACTCTCAGGCGCGCTCGTTATCTTAACATCATCTCTAAAGATTCTTTCTCGTAGTTGTTTGTAAGTACTCAACAGTCGTGTGTAAACTTTTTCTTTCAGGCAACCCTAATAGAAAAAATTCAAATTCGGCGAGTGTGATGGTTACAAAATAGATCTTTGACATTTATTTCATCTAATAGGAAAACTTTGTTTAAGTGTTCTCTCACAACTAATGCATTTTGGGCAGTGCAAAAGTTGAAAGTACATTAGTCTTCGTATTAATAATATCTTCGATGGAACGTCTCCGTATTAAACATTTTTCTAACATAAATGTGTCATCTTCCTAATTTCCTAATGACTGACATTTTCCTGAGACACAGGAGCAAAATATACGGTTTGAGAAATAGTCAACAGATTTAAATTCCAATAACCCCTAACTACAGAAGAAGCCTTTTACAAAAAAAAATGCTATTTATCATTCTTAATGATCAATAGCAATATTACAGTATGTAACTTAACGTCTATGTGATTGTCATTCGTTTGCCAGCTTATCAATATTACAGTACATACCGACCAATAGTATTTTTTATAGTGTAATTTTTGTTTTTTTTTTTTCAGATACGGACCTACTGAACAGTTGAAGTTTGTGGGAATCGAAAGAGAAATGGAATTTTTATAATTATTGTTGCATTTGCACAACAATAACCATGATTGTGTTAGTTCGTCTGATTTCAGAAATTGTCGGTAAGATGAACAGTTCATTATATAAGGAGAATGAAACGAATCTGCCCAAAAATCACTGTCTTTTACAAACAAATTAGTATATTTAAATAAGTACTGATATTTTATTATGTTCCTATTGGAATAGTATATTGTTATATTGTTGTATTAGAAGTGCAAGCTTTCCTTAATCACTAATAGTAGCCTCTACTCCATGTGTAACACGCTAGAAGAGAAAAAAGTATTTTTCAAAAGTCATAAAGTTTTAGTTTGAATGCATTAATCCAGACCCTAAAAGTTAGATTATCAGAATGATAGCCAAAAGTAGGCAGTATCAGTACTTCTACTGCTTTTTTGACAGTTTAACTCCTAGTACAACAATAATACCTACTTATACTACTTTTCCAGTGTTTCGCACTTTGTTGTGTGCGTTCTGATTAGTCTGTACACTGAAATGTGAAAATTTAAAAGACTACCGAGAGAGTGCGTAGGTAAATATACAGAAGTTATCATCAAGTAACTTTGCAAGAAGCGTGTGCATACTACACAGTCCATACGGCAATTCAAAAAGTGCTTTGACAAACTTTAGAAGATAATTACAACCTGTACACTTTCTTATGTGCTAAATGGTTATAACAAATGAAATAAACATGAAGGTTATATCTTTTTTGTGCAGTTCTAACCTGCTCAGACATGCGCCACAAATTTATGTGGCGCAATATCCGTCCCTTAGGCTTGCCTGCCTTTATTGATCGCCCAATAAGAAAATAAAAGAATTGAACATTTGATTACTAAAAAAAGACAAGAATTCTGTCTACGGTAATTTTGTTTTCCATTCTACAGGCCTAGTCGAAGAAAGGTTACATCAGTCCGGAACCGTCACAAAACAATCCAAAATATTCGCGAGGTGACCTAAACGGTCACTGCGCGGATTTCTGACTGGTCCGTGTCTAATTTGATTCTATGTTGAAACAAAGTCTAGAAACATATCAAAGTGACGTTCCAAGTTGCTAAAATTTTATTCTCACTCTCACACATTAACTATAAAATCAAGGCCATTGTGAATGGAAACTAAGCTACAGTAAATCATATTTTGAAATTGATATGAGTTTCATTGGTGACGCATAAGAAAATAACGATCTTCATAACTCTTTAAAAGCCTTTCACATAAGAGAGTCTATTGTAGATGTAGTAGATATGCATTATGTACGTATGAGTGAATAGGATAAATCTGTCATCTGTTTGAAGTGGATTATACCAGTTCTAATAAAGATGGTCAAAGTACTTTGGAATCAAGAATAGTTTACGGGTAGATTGTCTATATGAGACCTGGCGCTTCTGATTACTGCGTATGAAAAGTTAGGTCACGCTTGGGACGTTTCCAGCATATAATAAACAATTATGCATAATGTGAACGTAATATTAGAAAGTGCAGCTCGAAAAACCAGGTTGAAAACACATAGGGGCGCATGCGCCGGCTGGCTAGTTCCGACCAGCCCCACCTCTTAGATTTGAGAAATGCTGAGAGTAATTGTTCTCTTTGTATTCTTATTGAAAAAACAAAGCATGGAAATAGTTTCGGTGCACTCTAGAGCAGCCGTGCGTTTTCGTACGGCTGCTGTTTGCTGGGCGTGTCCTCGCCAGCAGCGTCAAGCCTACTGCTCCTGGGCCCTCATTCCCTCCATGAGTCGACCCGTCTCTCTAATAAAGGAGAGTATCCACTATCCCGTCCCATCTCAGAGTCGGAAGCTCCCATCGATGGAGGAAAGCCGCACCCAGGGTACAGCACCCTCCCAGAAAGTGGTATAACGACTCCTCCCCTGCTCCTCAGTGGATGCAGAGTGGATTGTCAACTGTTCCTAGGAGACTAAACAGACAAATGCACCTAGGAGGTGCATTTGTCTGTTTAGTGGTGTGAGTGGCCAGTGAGGATTGCTATAAGGTCTCCCAGGCACTGCCGGTTTCTCGCAAGAAGCCACGATGCCTTGGATCTATCCAGGTTGGGGTAGATTTCCTTGGTCTGTCTACATATTTCTGACTGTGACCAGTTTATCCTTGTATTCTCCCAAGTCTACTGATTCAGAGTGTGAGAGGCCTATTGCTTACACCTAGACATGACTCTAGTCCAGTAAAGCATGTCTGGTAACCACGCTTGTTCGATTCATCGATGCGCTCGGTTCCCTCAATGCCGCTATGTCCGGAACCTATCCCAGAGTTACCATTTTTATTTCTGCCAGTGACTCTAGAGCATCCCTGCAATCCTGAACGAGCTTTGAACTCGTCCTGTTCCTGTAGATAGCTCGCCGCGCCCTCTGACTATCGAAGTAGATAAGATGTTTCTGCTCCTTGTTTGAGTTCTGGATGCGTGGCCACTTCGAGTATTGCAAATACCTCCGCCTGGAAAACCCTCGTGCGGCTTCCCAACAGAAAGCTCTCGCCCTCTTCATGGCATACTTTGTATATTCCGGCTCCTGACGACTGTGAATCAGCCATTCTTGATCCGTCTGTATACCATACCTGATTATTCTCAGAACGTTGCTGAGGCAGCCCTTTTTAAATTCTTCCCTTGTTGAGATGTTTATCCCAAATGGCTGTTTTAGTCCCAGCCGATCGCAAGGCCTCCTACGACAGAACGCTCCTACGACAGAACAATTGGGATGTCCCGCTGGATGAGGCATGTGACCGCTTCCCATGACTGCTTTCTTCCACCAATCGCAGCAATCCATCCTCCTGCAGAAAACCATCGCCTCCCTGTTCACCCAGATTGGAAGCTCCGGCAGACCTAGTGAGGCATTGAGAGCTGCTCCCGGTGTTGTTCTGAACGCACCCATTATGGGTAGGCAGACTGTTCTCTGCAGTCTTGCCAACTTCCACGCACAGCAGGCCCTGTCTACCGCTGCCCACCAGACCACGGACCCGTAGGATATGTCGGTCTGATTACCGCAGAGTAGAGCCAGTGCAGGACGTGTGGGTTTAGACCCCACCTCCTGCTCACTGCCCTGCGCAGTTGCTATACCAGTATTGCATGCTTTTTCTACTTGACTTTTCCAGGTTAGCTCGCTGTCGATGATCACCTCCAGGTACTTAGCCTCAGTCTTTAGCAGCAGAGGTTCCGCGTACAGCGTGGGTGACCAGAATCCTGTAGTTTTGCTCTTTTTGGTGAGGAGCACAAGCTCTGTCTTGCCAGGATTGAAGGACAGTCCCGTCTCGGAACACCATTGTTCTCTTATTCTGCATGCTCTTTGCATTCGATCACAAACGCTGCCGAGGAACTTTCCTGGTATCATGACTAGTCCGTCATATGCACACGCTGGCGCACCGGTCACCCCTGGGCTTGTAGTCTCTCCAAAAGACCGTCTATTAAGAGACACCTAACCGAGGTCATAAGCAGCTACTTTGTGGACAGCCGCCTTCGAACCTCGATTTCTCTCCGGTGATCTCTCAGGGAAGCCGTCACTTTACGGTTGCGGAGCGCCGATCTCACCCAGCTTACCAACTGTGTTAAGAGTCCCCCGGGCCCTAAGGGCTTCGCATATTATTCTGGCTTTGTCAAATGCTCCCTCAATATCCAATAAGTGTGCCAGTTCTCTATTTTATGCCCTGCAAAGTGGAGAACTGTGTCGGTCGACTTCCTTTTACTGTATGCATGTCGATTATTATTTATGGTTGGTCTTCCCAAAATTACCTCTGTGATGTACCTATCGACTATCTTTTCTAACGTTTTCCTTAGAAAGGATGTCAAACTTATGGGTCTAAACGATATAGCGACATTGTGGTAACTTTTCCCAGCTTTTGGTATGAAGACCGCGTTCAGGAATCTTCACTCCTGAGGGACATATCCCAGTACCACGCTCGTCGTGAACACTCTGTTCAGCGACGGGAGCACATTGTCCAGTCCCTCCTGGAAATATACCGTCCGGTGCCGCTGTCTTAAACGGACTAAATTCGCCCAATGACTTCGTCGGTCACTACTTCCTCGCAAGTATCCACTCCTCCCGGACCGAAACCAGCTCCGAAGGAGTGGCCACGCCATTTTCTCCTGGAAAGTGGGTCTCCAGAAGAATCTCTGGGGGCTCTCCCTGGTTTCCCGTCCATGTTCCGTCCAGTTTTTGTCTTTTTACTTAGTTGGTTTCCTCTTTCTGACCTCAGCAATTTGGCCGATTCCGGAAAGGAGTCCATCTCACCGCAGAATTTCCGCCAGCTCGCTCTTTTCCTTCGCCTTAACTCTTTTTTGAACTCTCTGCGGGCTTTGATGTATCCATCCCACTCCTGCGCACCCTTTTTGGCAGCTTGGTGGAAGGCTATTCTGGCATCTAACTTAAGACGCTCCAGCGTGCCATTCCACCACGGCACTTCTATAATAATAATGATTCACTTCATGAATTTAGTAAAAACAACCTTTATTGCTCTGAACATTACATTTCGAGCGCTGGTAGATGGCACGCAAACAACACAAAGCGGGATTGCGACTGTTACTTGGGATTCCGATACTAAACAGAACTCTACGAGCACCCTGCTTCCTAAGTGGATAAGACTCTTCAAAGGAGTCGCCAATGGACTCGTTGAGCCTTTCTATTGCATTATTTATTTCCTCTGTAGAGAGCCACCGCCCGTCGTTGCAACTCATGACCTAAAAGCTCATTGAACTTTTTCCAGTCTGGGGTCCTCGGGTTCCTTTTCGGCGGTGTATCGGTGCAGTCTGACTCGATTTCAAATCTTTTCTTCCTATACGTCGGACATCGAAATGTCCTCAACTAGTTTCCAGTTTTTTTACTTTTTCGGCCATCTGTGGCGAGGCGACCGTCACGTCTATTACCTCCGGTCGGATGCGATTGACGAAGGTCGGCTCTGCATTTCGGTTCGCTCTAGATTTTCCGATTCGAGATAGTCCAGTAGGGCATTCCCTCCCGCATTAATGTCGGTGTTGCCCCAAACGATGTTGCGTGCATTAGCGTCGCACTCTATTATCAACGGAAAAATTTCACTTCTTGCATATCGCACTACCTTTACCATATCATATGGAAGATATACACTATTTATAGGCATTTTAACTTTTTGTTGACTCTCCCTATATTCTACGTTCGCCGCTGTGGCATTCATGGATACCAGGATTTTTTCAGATGTGTCACCTTAAAGATCCTTGGACGTCAGGATCTTGGTGCACCGTTGTCCGCCGGGCGACGAGAATGTTGTGGCCAGCAGCCTACAGGACCCCTGATAGAAATAAGGTTCTTAAATTAAAACTATAACCCTGTTTACGCCGACTAGCTCAGCTGCAGCTGCGTCCAACACTGCTTCCCGACTGTGTTGGAGGTTAACTTGACTTACCCGAACCATTGTATATAAAAGTTGGGGGGGACTTCCTGGTATGGCGGCGGAGACCCCTTCTCCGTCGATGGTCCAGGCTTGGTGGCTCTTCCACGAACCGTCACCCTCCAAACTCTGATGGTGATCAGCTCGTAAAACAAGAGCCACCCTGCCGTCCCAAGACGGTCGGCAACTTCCTTGCTGACCCTGACGGTCAGGCTCCACTTCCCTTCTTTGCCCTCCGTGAAGATGTGTTGCCACCTCCCAACGCCAAACTCTGCGTTTTGTAGGTCGAGCCGCGAGCAGCTCGTCAGGACTTCACAACCTGAAGCCGACCTCTACTGGCCATTGCGAGTATCGCCGGGCTGTTCTCCATTACCAGTGAAGGGCAGCCAGACAAGAGCCAATTTCTTGACTCCCCGTCCTCCGCTGTGACCAGGAACCATCGGGAATCCGTCGAGCCGGATCCCCGAAACCTCAAACTTTCTTTCCCTCATCACCCGACATGGCCCTTCTCATCTTCCTCATTAGTTGGCCACGCATGAGCTCCGCCTCTTGCATGCGTCACCGCTCCGCCCCCTTCCCTCGAAGACGTAGACCAATTAGTTCTCTCTTTTGGTGGCCGCGCTGTATAACCCCTCACCACCGAGCCCCGCTCCCCCATTCTTAGAGGAAGGTTGGATCTTGTCGCCGGTGGTTCGTTCGCCCGGTGGGTTTGTAATCACTCGCTTTGGTTTTTTGTTCTGCCTTCCTGGGGGGTAACCTGGTCTTCTTCTTCCAATGCGTATCCACTAATGGATAATGCAATAATATTTTCTATTGCATTTCTATTCCTTGCGTGTGTATTGACTGTTCATCGTGTAGGGCTATTCACTGTCTATATTTCGCACCTTCGGATCCCTCTCCGGCCTTCAATCAATAGGTGCAAGAACTAATCTGGACGGCTCTTCTTTTTTTGCCTGGTGGTGCCGAGGGCTGATAGACTCTGGATACCTCGGGGGAGGAATTCTGATTTTCAGCCTCCCGCACAGCAGCAGGTGCGTCTGGGAGTTCTCAACTGGCTTCAATTGTCTTGCAGCCCGATTAGCGTCTCTTGCACTGGGTCCGCGCTACCTTCTGGTAGGCCGCAGGGTGGCTTGGACACTCGGACGACGATCTACGACGTTTTGCCCTGGACAGCCTGCGTTTCACCGTCAGCATTTGGAGTAGACTCTTGAGAGCGGCCCAGTCGGGGTTGCCCGGGACTCAGTGTCTCCTTCTCGGCCCTCCTCTTGGCCCTTAGTTCTCTCCTTTTCCTTGTCCTGTTTTTGTTGATGCGTGCCTTTCTCTTTTCCTTTCTTCTCTTCTCTCTGACTTGGCTGTGGAAAGGACCGCGGATTCGACCTTGAAGGATTTCTCCCCTTTCGTCGCTACCTCTGCCTTCTCGACCTCTGAGTCTCCTGATGTGGCTAGGAGTTCGTCTTCCTGTGTAAACTAGTCTCCATCCTGAGAGACATTTCTTCTGTGGGGTTAGGAATCCTCTCTTCGATCACAGGCTCTTTACTTTCAATCTTGTGATCGTCTTTTTTCGTTTTAAAAAATAAAGGTTAGTGGTTCAGGTTTTGCCTTTATTAGTGGTGTATTGTGTGTTTGAGTGTGTGTCAGTTGTGCATGATTCTTCGGGTAATTTTTCCTAACTCCCCCGCCCCTCCCAGCAAGAAACAGAATGGCCGAGATGGTTTCCTTCCTAAAAGGTCAGCTGCTGCCCTTTTCTCCCCCCGACAGAAACCGCAGGGTCCTAACCAGTCGCCAGCTGGCACTACTACCTCCATCGAGATTTTACGCCTGTTGTAGCGGCCGGCTCCCTACACTGGTTGGGCAAGGATGGGTCCCTATACCACCCGACGGCCCACGGAGCCTAGTCGTGGTTGTTACGTCGCTACTAATTGACCCAGTCGTTCCGGGTCCGTGGCTTAACCTCCCTCACTTTTCGGGAAGATGGCCAAATGGGTCTCCCCAAAGAATGCTTGTTTTCACTCCTTTTCTGGGCTTGTAACCAGCTAGACGGGAATCATTGGCTCGGTGCATTTGTGCGGTGCAATCGGGCCATGTATTCACTTTAGGGGGAGTTGATATTGATATCAAATGATACATCGAAAGTAAACTTCTGATACTGTAAAAATATTGACTACAAAATATCGATACTTTTTCGATAATTTTGTACCATTAAATTGGTTGAAATTTTAAGCTGTTTTTTGCAATAGAAACAAGTGACTGTTCCCTGAGTATTTCGTAAGAAATGTTTCCACACAATACTTTTTTGAGAAGTCATTCCTGAACATAGTGAATATTAGGTGAGGAAAAAAATTTAAAACATAAAATGTATTGCTTAAGTTTTTTGTTGTGCGAAGTTTACAACGTTCACTTCACATTTGTCCGCCATCAAGTATCGAATAGCGATTAGTAAGACAAGAAAAAGACCAGCAAACTATTATACGTTTTTTATGATATTTCGGTAGTAGCTGTAAAAGCACAGGTTCTATAGTTCGCAGTTGAATTGCTGACTTCAAGGCAGTTGAATACGAGTCACGTAATTTGATGTTAAATTTTTTTCTATGATTGTGTATTTTTTTATCAAAATATCATTTTCACCGGTTTTTCACGTTTCTTTAGTTTTTACCTCTGACTTCAAGTCAGTTGACACGTAATCGTTGCGTAATAACAAATCACATCCAAAAAAATATATCGATATTAACCGCAAATATCGGAAAAAACAACATCGTTAAAAAATCGAAGAAATAATTGAAAAAATCGATATTTTCTAATTATCGATATATCGAGCGCATCCCTAGCCCATTGCCAAAATTTCGACTGGTTTTGGTTTCCACAGGTGACTCGACGCTGCACTTTCAATCCACGGCAAAAGATTGCGCTAGTAGTGCATAACTAGCAGGAAATGGTTTCTAGTTTTCTAGTTGCCCCGGTTACCAATTTGCAAAGTTGAATTGGCTACATATGATTTATTAATTGGGACAGTCGGCTTTGAGCAGCGAATAACGTCATACTTGCGTCATTTGCGCAGTAAGTTGGTAGAAACGTCAGCCATTTTAAGCTATCCTATAGATCCAATAACGTGTTCTAGTGACGGCTGTAGAACGCTCTGAAAGTATTCCCATCCTTTGTTTTCTCAATAAGAATGGAAGGATAGTAATACTCTCAGAGCGGCCACACGTAAACACTATAATATTTTTGCTTCGAAATCGCCTTATTTAGTAAATATGGAGCGACAATTGTTTCAATAAATAAATTTATAATATTAAGTCTATATTTTTTCCTGATTTTAAAGAATATTTATAGTTAGTTGTAATGTAAGTTGACTGTTTTCTTTAATATTAAGTCTATATATTCCAAAGGTTATCGGAAACAGGACAAAAGAAAAATTTCCACAAATTAAGCAGAAACTGCCGACGTTTCGACGTTTATTGACGTCTTTATCAAGGCTATTCTACGACTAGAGTGGAAATTGTGTCATAAACTCATACTCAAAGAGCTCTTTGAGTATGAGTATGAGTACTATGTAATATGACTATGAGTACTTTACTCCGCATCGCCTGCTCTTTCTCGCCTGTGCTGATGGCTTTTGAGTATGAGTTTATGACACAATTTCCACTCTAGTCGTAGAATAGCCTTGATAAAGTCGTCAATAAACGTCGAAACGTCGGCAGTTTCTGCTTAATTTGTGGAAATTTTCTTTTGTCCTGTTCTCGATAACCTTTGGAGTATACTTTGAGGACGCTACATCTAGCAACTATTAAGTCTATATTTTTTCCTAATTTTAAAGCATATTTATAGTTAGTTGTAATGTAAGTTGACTGTTTTCTTTAGTTCTGCTTTATACGGTTGCCCTATTTAGTAAATTCACCAGCAAGTTGTTACGTTTTTTTTTGCCCGTAGTATTAATTTTGTTTAGTCCGGCCCTGCAGAGCTGGCCGATGGCTAGCTAAAATCATTTATATTGATTATTGAAAGGATCTCAAACCCTTTACCTTGATTGGCCATGAAGGTTAACCAAAGGTCGTGACATCACCAGTTGCCACCAATGGAAATGTTTGCAGAATTTGCATATGCTTTTTGTACGGCCATAGTTTTTTTGGTTGAAGATTCAAGAAGGCAATTTTGCCATTTTCTTCTTCTTTCTGTGAGCTTCTTGGCTGGTTGCTGAGCTACAGATTTTGCCTTGCGGACTTTATAATTTATCTAGCACTACGCTTAATTTTTCTTGGCTATAAAGTACCTTACCTAGTGTAATGACTGATTTTTAATTATTGAGAGGTTTTGTGAGGTGCTTGACTCAACCAAAAGACCGTAGATGCTACCACCACATGGTATTCTTTTAAGGTCATCTGTCATCTTCAGGTATGTAAATTTTTATTACTTTTGTTATTGCAAAATTATCATGGTTATAACTATACCATAGATCTTTGGTCGCTTTGAGAATTCGTTTCTATTTCCTAGCACTTAACCCTGTTTCACTTTTCACATTCCACCTTGCCTAGCATCGACTAGATGAGTACCTTTGTTTCAGGCCTTTTAAGAGTTTGGTTTCTTCCTGACTGATTATTTCTTAATTTTCCCCTACTGCTCTAATCGACTTGGAAGAGTGGACTTCTTTCGCCAAAAATCATAGAACTGCCACTCCATCAAAACGATATCAAAGCGCTTCAACCATACTTCCCTCTTGAGATAGCTGCCTGGTACAAGACATCTTAAGCTCAACACTTGCTTGTGATGGAAGGAGACCTAAAGAAGTCAGGTGGATCCATTCCATTTCTTAACCACTATAACCACATTTTGCGGGTCGAACTAAAGCCACTTTACCCTGTCACTTTAATGACATAAGCACTAGAATCTATAACTCAAACATAACCTACAACACATCATGACTACTAATTGCACCTTTTTATCTTATATACAAAGCACCACAACGCATTTAATTTTGTCACCCTCAAATGTAAACCAGACATATACCGGATGTCCAGCAAAACCCTGGACATAGGAGATTAACATGGGAAAACGGTTTTTATTTTTTTGCGCCTGTACGGTTGAATTGATTGGAAAATTTTTAATAGTAAAGTTTTTAAATCGTCTTTAAATCGATCTTTAATTACGTTGCGTTTCTTCTTATCGTTCTTTCCCACTTTTGTTTGTAGGGTATTAACAACTGATTTAAATGAAGGGGCCTTAAAAGTGGATGGCACCTTTTTATAAAATCTAAACTGTTTAACAGATCCACCCCACGACAACTCTCTGGTTTTGCCTCATAGCTCAGTTTTAACCAGCGAGAAAAATTCGTTTCAGAACACCCACCTTTTTGTGTTTGGTGACGTCCTTCAGCAAAATAAAATAAAAAGAGGGTAACAAAGTAAGCATAAGATGACTTTTTAATTTATATTTAAGCAGAGATCGTAGACACAAACATACCGGTGCGGCACAGATTAGACTCTGCTATTAAGAGTTTAATTCGTGACGAAAAAGATAAATTTAAAAGATTTATCTTTTGGCAACAAGTTGTATAACCATGTTGGTGTTTAGTAATAAAAATTTTTTGTCTTTCACGCTTGTTTACTTTATACACAAATGTGCATAAGTTTTTTAGTATACGTTTTTTTGACATTTATCTATGTCTAGCCTAACGGTATTTGCTTAAGTTTTACAAACTTACAGCGAAGTCACGTACAGCGGAATTTGGTTAAAAGCGGAACGGAGCGTAATTTGACAGTTGACTTTAAACCAATCACATAAAATCTAAAATAGGAATTGACATCTGTAATGACGTTATTGACATGTGTAATGACTTTATTGATGCATAATGACATTGAAATTTCTGCTCCGTTCTGTTCCGCTGTATGTGACGGCGGCCTTACTTTTTCTAACCTCCACACGGACTCGGTCCAACACTGGTTTTTTTTTCATTTTTATTTAACTTGGTAAATACTTTTTAACTAAGCCCTTGTTTGCCCGTTATGAGGGTTTATAGCTCTAAGGAATGGAATTATTTTTGAGACCCTCTCGATAATAGTGTGAAAAGTAGATGGCGTTCCAAATAATATCATCACAAATTGGAAGTTCTATAAAAAGAATGTAAGTCCTGAAAGTGAAGTTATGTGTAATTACTCGAGAAATATCAACTGCGCATGCGCGAAATTTGACAAATATTCGAAACTTCGACATTGCCAATTTGTCGATACATCTGATGTCACGCGTTATGATAAATTAGTTAAATTGCCAATAATTACCATTACTTAGTATTTGTAAGTTTAAGCAGGATACATATAACTATGTTACGTATTACTATATATATTACGGAAACTATGATATTATAAAACATATAAATGTCTCATTAAATTGAATTTTTTAACCCTCACAAACGGTGATAAAAATTGCATCTGTCAATGTTGCATTTAACCTAGGGATGTGATTTCACCGGGTGCATTTGTTTACACCGATATTTGGAGAATATGAACCCTTATTGCAGCCGGTGCATACAATTCGCAGCGTTGCCTTTTCAACTTAAGTTACCACGTTGCCATATTTTTATATGTCATATGTCATATTATGTATTTTTTCATTTTCTACATTAACTGCAATCTACAAGTCAGGTGCATGCGTATTTTTAATTTTTATTATATATTTTACCGCTCAGGAACTGAAATAAACTTTTAACCACCTGATTTTATAAAAAAAAAACTTTCTTTTTGAAAGAATATCATAAGAAAAAAAAAGGATATAATATTGCTTTAATTGCTGAGCTCTTCTTTCTATCTTGAATATGTTATTAGAGCTAAGAGTTAAACAAAATTTAACGAACATATTCATAACAAAAATAACTTAAACTGTTTGGACTTTGGATCAAATACCTTTATTTGGACGAGAACGGAGAAATACAGTAGTACTTTACAGTTTACACCGAGTAGGAACAACAAATAACGGTTCTGCTTTTGCAGGATGCAGGATACCGTAATAGGGAATAATTTATTAACACACTTTTATTTATGTAATTCGTATGTTATTTAGTATTTTTTTATAAAAAAAATATATTTTGATTTATGAAATTTGAAGTTGACAGATGACATTTGTTGACTGATGACATTTGACAGATCGAGATTCAGTTGACGATTCTGACATATTCGGAATGCACCGGGTGCAAACACAATATGCACCGTTCATAAACACCGCACCCGGTACAATCATATGCACCGGGTACAATGAAGATCACAACCCTAATTTAACCCTACCTTTTGAGGACGCCTGAATTGCCAAACCGACGCTTTAATCTGGACCAATAACCTAGAAGATATGGACAGAGCCAACAAATGCCCATATTTCCCTAAAAATGGTCCCCTTTTGGGCCGCAAGGTCGTACTCTTAAGATTCCCATGACGTAATATTGCCATTAGCGCATGTCATACAAGCGTCATAGCAACTTAAAGCCGCACCCGATATTGATTGTGTCGATTGTTTGTGGTTTTTGTTAGGTTGGAAGTTAAGTTTTAGAAAACCTTAGAGCTAGGTCAGCTAAGGGCTAGGAGCCCCAGTGCTCTAGCTAACAGATATAAGGTTCTCACTGCTAAAAAGGGGGAACAAAACTGTAACAGGAGAGGATCTCCAGGTTAGCTCGATGATCTGGACACTTGAACTTTGCTTTATTGAAAACTGATTTACGAAATTGTTTCAGTTTTGGTACATCAACTACTATTAATTAGGGGATATTTTGTGTGTTAACGGCAAACAGAATTTTAAATCAGGGGGGTGGCTATGGGGGCACCTATTAATATTTGTTAATTTTTTTCTAATGTTACACAATTTTTTTATAATTTTTTATTTTGTCGGTTAATTCTACGTAAAAAAAGGTATTCTTCAAAAAATGTGTAGCATTACTAGTTTGTGAGAGCATAAATCAGTTTTTAAAATAAAAAATAAAAACTACTTTTTGGGCGCCATCTTTAAAATGCTCTAGCGCATTATAAAGACATTTTCGGACACACATTTATATGAAACTTTTTTCTTATTTTTAAATGTATACTCATACCATGAAATTTGGCATAGGAATTTCCGGACACCCTGTATATAGATATATAAACTGCTCAACTTAAAAGTTCGGCACAAGCAATTTTTCGTGTCATTTTCAATTAGCTGTAACTTTTTAAGCAATGAACTGTTTTAAATACAATTTGCACGGTCTGAAAGGAGCCTCTAGATTAAGGAGGCGGATAATTTTGAAAAAAAACGACATTATCTTTATTATATAGGGTGTGAAACAAAGTGATGCAAAAATTTCAAAATTTTGATGTTCTGCTATTTCGCAATAAGCTATTTTTTCCTTATCGTTTTCAGGTCAGGAGTAGGCCAACATCCATATCTCGGGACCTTTTCGCCAGATTTTTTGTTAAAGCACTCTGAATTTTTATACAGAGCGAAACGTAAAATGTGTGACATTCTTGTTGCTGATATCGACGTAGTTCGCGGACAAGTTGACGGATTATTATTTTTATTCTTTGTATTGACAGCATTATATACAGATTGTTTCTCAACAAGGGAGTTTTCCAAAAGTGATTACTGAATTACAGGTACGGACTTGACAAAAGTAGTATTCGGGGTGAATCATAATGGGTGATCGAAAATGAAATCTCATATTCTTTGGTCGATTTTAAGGGTTTTCTGTCATACAATTGTTACCTATCAAGCTTCGTTAAAAAGTTACAAGGTGTTGCAATTAGAATTTCAAAATGCATATGTATTGATTATTCCGAAAGCGTAAGAGATATTTGATTGACATTTTTTACGTTTTGACTGCTATGAAGCATATGCGCACATTTCGCAATAAAAATTTATTTTTATTTTCGCCAATGGCGCGCTTACCAGCACGACAATTTACATTATTTGAAAAAGAAGTAGCACGTCACCGATTTATTGCAAAACAAAACTTCGTTTTTTAATACCCATTCTATTGTAAAGAAAACAGCCCTCTCTGGATTTTTAGTACGACGCACCGTTTTCGAGTAAATAAATAAAAACCATTGCAATGTATGTTAGTAATCCGCGAATAATTTCATTTTGATAAAAAATCCAAAATATTCCATTATTTATGGCTTGAATTATGTTGCAAACCAATAGTATTTTAATGGGCGTCGAAAAACCAGTGACGTCTCACTTTTTTTTCAAATAATATATGTTAATGTGCTGTTAAGTGCGCCACTGGCGGAAATAAAAATAATTATTTATTGCAAAAAGTGCGCCTTATACAACTGTCAAAACATACAAAATTTCAATAAAATATCTCTTACGCTTTCGGAATAATCAATACATATGCATTTTGAAATTCTAATTTCAACACCCTGTAACTTTTTAACGAAGCTCGATAGGTAACATAATTGTATGACAGAACACACTTAAAATCGACCAGAGAATATGAGATTTCATTTTTCGACCACCCATTATGATTCACCCCGTATACTAATTTTGTCAAGTTCGTACCTGTAATTCAGTAATCACTTTTGCAAAACTCCCTTGTTGAGAAATAATTTGTAGATAATGCTGTCGATAAAAAGAATAAAAATAATAATCCGTCAACTTGTCTGCGAATTACAACGATTAAAAAAAAAATACTAACGAAATGTTTAAGAATATTTTGATTCCCTCTGTATAAGTTCTAATACCTTAAAAACAAAAAATGACGAAAACGTCTAGAGATATTGATGTTGGCTATCTGCGACGGCACACTCAATTTCCCTTTACCTCTAGAATGGTTATTTTATTTAATATTGCTATTATAAGTCACCAGTATCAACAATAATGGTATCATATTTTTTGAATGCTAATCAGCAACAAGAATTTCACAAATTTTACGTTTCGCTCTGTATAAAAATTCAGAGTGCTTTAATAAAAAAACCTGGCGAAAAGATCCCGAGATATGGATGTTGGCTTACTCCTGACCTGAAAACGATAAGGAAAAAAAAACTTATTGCGATATGGCAGAACATCAAAATTTTGAAATTTTTGCATCACTTTGTTTCACACCCTATATAATAAAGATCCTGTCGGTTTTTTTTCAAAATTATCCGCTTCCTTAATCTAGAGGAAATGAGCTTTCAGTCCGTGCAAATTGTATTTAAGACAATTCATTGCTTAAAAAGTTACGGCTGATTGAAAATGACACGAAAAATTGTTTGTGTCAAACTTTAAGTTGAGCAGTTTATTAATGTTAATAAACAACTCGAACCGTTTTTAGTAAAAACCCATATATTACGGAAATGTCCAATTCTACCGTACAGTTATTTTTACCATCGGAATGCCATTCCTATCTAGGACCAAGACATTTTTGAACGCTTATAAAAGTTAACCGTCATATACCAGACCAGGGGTGTAACTTATCTTTCCAATGAAATGGAGCTCCATTTTATATCCAAACCTAGTTCAGGTATTTATTTTATGCTAAACTTTAAGATATCTCCAATAAATTTGCTTCCAAAATAAGGAGTGGTCATTAAACAATGCTGTCTAGAAGGCTATGAATTTTTGACAAAAAAGGGTGACATAATCAAAGTAAATGGTCTTTTGTTTCTTCATTCTCTTCTTTTGACATTTCACACCCAACTAAATGATCTCTTCAAATGAACTCCGCCCATATTATGTGCGTTGTTTGTAATGCATCAAGGCAATAATCAAAAATTCATCTCGCTAAGTGCTTACTTTATTTACTTTAACTAACTAATCTTTCGATGTTCAATTTCATTTGGTTTTACTTTTTAATATTGAATATTGTATAAAAACAAAAATTTGTACAATGTTAAAGCCCTTAATTGTAACATCGTGAAAGAATCTGACATGGACTTCCATAACTATTTAAATGGGAGTGAAACATTCTTTCTACGTGTTCCTTCTTTCAATGGGCCTTCAATGTTTCCGTCTAAGGAATTATGCTTAAGGTTCCTTCAATAATTTGCAATGTAGCCTGTGTGTCATCATTAACACTTATAAGACAGTTAATATATTCAAGTTGCAAAAAAAATTGAATGATCTATTGTGGTAGCTCAATGAGCGTTAATTTCACGTAACAAGTACAGGGTTTTCCATAATTTTGCGGGGTGTCTCCCTTATTTTTAAAGATAGAGGGTTGCGGTTTTCGTGACAGCTACTTTTTTGTGAATCTAAAGATGGCGCCAGCAGAATTTTTATAGCCCTTTTGGTTTTTGAGATACAAGGTGGAATTGAAAAGTACCGCTTTTGAGGCACCCCCCGTATCACAGTTATCTTTAAACTTATCGAAGAAATTAAAACGCATTCTTGAACAATTTTTTCCGTAGAATCCAGTGGCGTAGTCAGTTCTTTCCTAGCAACTTCAGTTTTTGAGTTACGAACCAAATATATGTTTTTTTAATGGGTTTAGCTATTGGTTAATTTATAACACCTTCAAATTTAATTCAAAAGATGTTTTTTAAATCTCAATTATTAGTTATTTATTACAGCATTTTAACGTAATTAAGTAAACAGTTTTTAGAGGTGGTTTTCAAAACGACGGCCATTTTCCTGTATGCAAAGTTGGCACATTTTTGTTATTCTTCTAATCGCGTTAAAAAGAATCACAGGCCTTCTTTGCAAATTTTGGAAAGTTAAATTGATTGCCGTAAGAAGCTCCGCTAGAAACTGGTATTGTGTTTGATAGATTTCATTTTGCATGAAACCCCATAAAAAAAAATCCAAAATTGCAAGATTGAGAGATCGAGGAGGCCATCTTACAGATCCTTAGGTACCAATCCACCTTTGAGTAAAGTTATCGTCTAAAAATTCCCTTAAAAGGGCAGAGTTGTGGCTTCGGGCACCGCCTTGATGAGAAAAAAACGGCATTATAAAGGGCCAAGGAAACATTTTCCATCAGTTCTGGAATAACTTCCTCAAGAATTTCTCGGTAACGATGCGCTGTGAGACCTCCTTCAACAATTCTGTAGACTATTCGTCTTCAAAAAATTAAACACGAGACTCCAACCCCAAAGGGTCCTTGTTGTGCCCTCTCAAAAGTTAAATGGTGATTTTCTGTGGACCAATGTCTAGTATTATGGCAATTAAAAATTCCCGCACTTGAAAAATAACATTCATCGGACCAAATAACGAATCAGTATGGATTTGTTGTAAATACCATTGACAAAACAACATTCTGCGCTCGGCATCGCCAGGGTGTAAACGTTGATCTATGTGGAATTTATAGGGGTGATACTTATCTTTTTTTCAAAATTCTTTCAGTATCAGACTTGGATACACCAGTTGCTTCCTATATATGCTTGCAAGAAGATGAAGGCGTTGCTTCTACATAACCCAATACGTTTATTTCTTTTCTCTCTCTATCTTGTTTGGAGTATTCATTAGGCCTGGGCTGGATAAATGATCCCTGCTCTACTCGATTTGATTTAATTCGGCCAAATATGTCTGGGAAAGGTTGCCTTCTCTCTGGATATCTAATAATAGCAAAAACGACCCCTAAGATGTTATCCTAACCATAGAGCGCAAAATACCTTTACCTTCCGAAGCTTCTTGGGGATTTTCATTAGATTGTATAAAACAAACCAACATATACTTCTCATAATTTTCGTAAGCCGCCATTATTGTAACAAAACTAATTTAATTAGCAGCTAAATAGTAAAATAGAAACACCAAAACAACAAGCATATTACTAGTAATCAAAAAGTGACAAAACCACAAAGTTTGTTGACATATTGTCTTTTGTTCCAAATAAGCTAGCCATCTAGCCAAAGCTTTTGATCTAGCCATAGAATTGGACAAAAATGAAAATTTAAGAAAGTTTTAAATTCTGAGCTTCGTTTTGAAAATAATTGCATACAGTTATATATTTTTGGAAAGCCCACATTATGACTAATAAACTAAAAAATAATAAACAGGGTGTTCCATTTAAAAAAACATATATTTGCTTCGTAACTCAAAAACTGAAGTTGCTAGGAAAGAACTGAATACGCCACTGGATTTTAGGGAAAAAATTGTTTAAGAATGCGTTTTAACTTCTTCGATAAGTTTAAAGATAACTGTGATACGGGGGGTGCCCCAAAAGCGATACTTTTCAATTCCACCCTGTATCTCAAAAACCAAACAGGGCTATAAAAATTCTGCTGGCGCCATCTTTAGTTTCACAAAAAAGTATCACACTGTCGCGAAAACCGCAACCTTCTATCTCAAAAATAAGTGAGGTACCCCGCAAAAGTGCCGAAAATGGGATACCCTGTACATGGCCATACTTGAACATACTTCGCAGAATAAACTCTGTTGCTAAGGTGTCAAACATTCTTTTACCTGCCATCTCTTGTTACGTTACATTCTCTGATAAGATTATCTCACTTGTGGCACTAGCACATAATTCTGTTCGGGGTGGCATATGAAAAATAAAAAGCAATACTTATTTTCCAAGCTTTTGTCGGGAAACTGTCTTAATGCGTTATTAAACTGTCATTACAAAATGACAAGAAAATTTTATTATTGTTGGCCACGGTTATGAGATGATTTGAGTACCTATACGTATGTTACTGTTGCTTTCCTCTTCTTTTAGTACTGCGGCTAGGTTTAGTAACAGAACTCGCACCAAATGAATTTAATATAATTTTATTTTAATATAATATAAACAAACAAATTCGATATTAAATATCTTAAATATAATATAAAATGTTTCATATCACAGCTAAGTCTATAACGATAATACGGAAATTCAATGTCGCGATGGTTATGGATTTACAAATTCAAATACTTCAAATAAATAGTATAAATACACTACAAACGGTCTATGTGCACACTCTCGTTATTTGTTACTATAAGAAGCACAGTCCTATTTAAATTCAATGGGATCTAACTCAAACGTGAATATAAGCTTTCTTCCAACCCACCAAGAAACCGTTCCAGAATGGTGCAAAAATCATTCTGAACAACTCACTAATATAAATTTAAAACTGAAATAAACAATATGTTTGCCCAGAGTGGTTTTGCAAGTCTTTTGAGATGATTCCTTGGCAAGTTGGACAAACTTATAAGGCTCCCGAATCTCTCTGAGAATCTAAAATAATAATTTCGATTTGAAATTTTTACTTGTGAGTTGGCCAGAATGATTTTGTAACGGTTCTGGAATGGTTCTCTGGAGGGTTGGAACAAAGCTATACACGTTGCTTTGTATATGATGGTTATTTCTGTGATTTTAGTTATTTCGGATTTACAGTACTGTACCTAAAAGGACAGTTTTAAGAATAGTTTAGCTTTTTTTTCACTTCTGGGGCATTAAACTATAAACTACGGAAAATGAACATGATAGATAATTTCAAGAGTGACATTTTATCACTACAAAGATAAGAACAGCAGCTTTAATAAGTCTTTTATCCACGACCATACTATAATAATCACATTATTCTTGTACATTCTCAAGACTAACGATAATCATTATTCACAAGTGAATAATGAGTTGTCATGGAAACGAAACATGTCGTAGGCAACTGACAACTCAAAAAGTAAACTGCCCTAAACATGAAATCGGTAGTTACCACTGGTTCATTCAAATAATTATCCTTCTATTAGGATGTATTGAGGCAAATGTAGGTTACAGTGTCTCTTTTTCACTAAAATATGTACTTTTCACTGAAAAATACTTAAAATAGGCCATAAAATGAAGTAATTTACCGTCCACCCTCGTAGCATTGAAATTAACATGCGGTGACATGCGCGGGTGACTAGACCGTCATCTAACGACTAGCGACAAGACGCATCAAACGTCGCGCCATTGAATAGCGAAACCAGTCGTGGTCGTGGTTTTAAAATTGTAAATTATTTTTGTGGCACCTATAACCTATCATATTTGAGAAAACCCAGAATCTTGGTCGTGGATAAAGTATAGTATTCAACGCGCATTTAATGAGCGTTATTCTCTCGGGCAACTTGTGCCACTCGCTTCGCTCGTGGGCTCAAACGTTACCCTCGAGAATAACGACTCTCATTAAATGCTTGTTGTATAATATACTATTTTCTTTTACTGGGAAAACAAACGTAAACACTTATTGGACCAAGGAAATGAAACAAAATTATAATGTAAAACTAGGTGACATACGAGAGACAATTAAACGCATCTCGACAACTAAAGAACATATTATTAACTTTGATATACTGCGTTAGCATTATAATCTAGTTCTCTCTGTAGATAAAATCAAAGTTAGCTTGCTTTTCGACATGTTTAATATTATTTTTTATCACTTTGATTTCCAAATCTATCACACTTATATACATAGACACAGTGAATTACGGTTGGTAGTACGTAAGACGTTTCCAGAAAACTAAACTTATTATGTTTCTGCAAATTTGCATTGCATATATAAACAAATGGGCTTATTGTATAGAGTATAGTATAGGGAGTAGGAATGATGATGAGATACTGGGAATAGAGAGGCGATTATTGTACTGACCAGAAGATTTTTGGCGAAGCTGAGGTCGACAAATGAATGAAGCAGAATAATCGCGTTGTGCTCCAATGACGTCGTTATGCCATGCGTATGGTTCAGGATTCTACAATAAATAGATTTTGTCCACGACCACTTCATAATATACTGATATTCAGCTTGTTGACAAAAGTTAAATAGGGCTCATATAGCGTCAGAGGGATATATGAGTTGAAACAGCGGGAATAATGATATTATTCCCGCTCGCCATTTAAGTTATTTGTTGCCTTGGCCGCAGCATAAAAAATGCACTGGTGGCACCGGTTTTGCCGTCAAACGCGAGTGTCACTTTGACATTTCAATAATTTTATTTACACTACCTATAGATTTTATAATTTGTAATTATTATTAGACAATGGCCGTGTACAAAGTATAGTATTATACTCGCTTTTTATGGCCATTATTCCCTTAGGGGGACGTTTGCATCACGAGCCGTAGGCGAGGGGCGCAAGTCTCCCGTGGCTATCATAAAAAGCTCGTTTAATAATATACTATTGTCCACGACCACCTAATAATATATTGATATTCAGCTTGTGGACAAAAGTTAAATAGGGCTCATATAGCGTCAGAGGGATAAATGAGTTAAAACTGCGGGATTAATATCATTATTCCCGCTCGCCGTTTAAGTTATACAGGGTGTTCATTATAAAACTTCATCTAGCAGGCTATGAAATTTTGACAGAAAAGGATGACATAATCAAAATAAATGGACTTTTGTCTCTCCATCCTTTTCTTTTGACATTTCACAGCCAACTAGATGAAGTTTTATAATGAACACCCCGTATATGTTGCGTTGGCAACCAGTAAGAGTAGACAACAACGCAATATCAAATGCGAGTGTCACTTTGACATTTCAATAATTTTATTTACACTACCTAAAAATTTTATAATTTTTAATTATTAGGCAAAGGGCGTGGACAAGGTATAGTATTATACTCGCTTTTTATGGCCATTATTCCCACTGGAGACTTCGCCTGCGGCTCGTGACGCAAACGTCCCCCTAAGGGACGTTTGCGTCACGGACTGTCATAAAAAGCTCGTTTAATAATATACTATTAATTTATTATAATATATATTATAATTAATAATTTATATTATCACTTAAAAAATATTTACAGAATGCAGCGTTGCTGGATGTATTAGAAAGTACTAACATTTCCGATATTTAAAATAGACCACTGTGCTTTTTTATTATTTTTTTTCTTTCTATAATTAATTTCAATAATTTTTGTAATGAATTTCTTATGCGTTAAAATTGGGAAGCTTGAACTAACCATTCAAGAATTACTACCATTTGACATGTGTGCCCCTCAAGGCAATATGGCGGACCAGCCTATTAAAATATCAGACGAAACTTAAAACTTGATTTAGGCAAAAGGTCTGTTTGAGAAACACAACATAAGAACGAATAATGAAAGCATTTTAAACTATTTCAAACAGTAAACATCTCAAGTAAATCCTCGGCTTCTACGCAAACAAAACGGTAATAAATTGTTCTGAATATCTTCATATTCAAAGAAAAACGTTCCGTTAAAGTGGTTTCCGAACTGTTTTGTCAACCAATCAGCACGGCTTTGTTCCTGGGAGGTCCTGCCTCACCAATCTGAGTGTTTACTCCTCCTTCTTGTGGTCCTCGGTTGATGCCGGCTTCCAGGTTGACTCTGTTTACTGCGACTTTCGGAAGGCCTTTGACAGGGTGAACCATGATCTTTTGCTGCCCAAGCTTTTAGTGGCTGGAGTCATACGGTGTCTCAGGAGCGCTTCTCAGGTGGTTGTGCAATTACCTTACCAGCCGTAGGGACAGGGTCAAGGTGGGAGGGCGGCTGTCACATGAGTTCGATATGCCATATGGACGCCTCAAGGCTCCTCTTGCCTTTGCACTTGGGCCCTCTGCTTTTTCTGATATTTATAGACGACTTAACTGATGTGCTGGGGGACTGCCGTTTTTTGTTATATGCTGACGACCTCAAGGTCTACTGTAGGGTTGGGAGCGTCGATGACTGTGGTCGCCTGCAGCTTGCTATGGTGCAGGGAGAACGATCTGAAACTTAATATCTCCAAGTGCAAGGTTATCTCGTTTCATAGGAAACGCCAGCCTCTGACTCACGATTACTTCTTGGACGGGACCTCCCTGCAAAGAATCCAAATAATAAACGACCTGGGTGTTGTCTTCGATGGGCAGCTGAGATTTGTGGCCAAGGCTTTTAGAATGTTGGACTTTATAATGCCGAGATTTCACTGACATTAAGGCCCTGAAGTGCTTATACGGGTCACTTGTTTGAAGTCACCTGGACTACTACTGTCCCGTGTGGTCTCCTAGTTTCGGGACTCACATGGCGGCGTTGGAGAGGGTGCAGTCAAAATTTGTTAATTTTCTTCTCTACAAGCTTAAGATTGACAGGCGACCACTAAGCCAGGCCGAGAGGCTTTCCGTAGTGGGTCTTGACAGCTTGGAGACACGTAGGATACGCATGACATTGTCGCTGGGTAACGGTATAATTTCTGGCACCATCGACTCTCCGGACCTCCTCTACAGTCTTCCTTTCCGTGTACCCTTTAGGGATACACGTTTGAACCACATGTTTCTGCTTGAAAGATCCCGAACTGAGCTCGGTAGGTTCATGGTGATAAACCGAATTATTGCGGGATTTAACGAGAGAATTGATGTGGGCTTTGATCTTGGATGTAACGCAAATTGTTTAAATATAGACTCAATCGCATTCTTGCCGAACCTTAGAGGGTGTCCGGATGTCAGTCAGCGGCGTGGGCCCTCTGGCCAATTAATATTGTAATTTATAGATTATAAGTTTGTTACTATTTCGAACTCGTCCCGTAATGTACTGTTGATAAATAAATAAAAATAAATCAATAAAACCCGTCGCAATAAAATCTAAAAATAGCTCAGACCGCAGTTTTATTACGCTAGGTAGCGAGGACGTAGGTATGCAACTCCTGACTTCTCCATTGGCTGTGCAGCGTCGCGGCGGATTAATGGTATGGATCGCTCAATATGATTCGCTGATGTACCCGAGGGTGCGGACGAAAATACATAAATGCATTCGTTCACCGGGAAGAAGAAGAGTTCAAGTTCAGATTTCGTAGGTGAAACATCGCCGTCTCCCAGGCGAAATATATAGAAAATGTATCTGTGTTACTAGGAAAGCGAGTTGGCTGAGAGTTCAATGAAGTGTTTGGTGTTCGGTCGGGCTTAGCCGCAGTCTCGAGTACTGGATTATCTGCCTAGTCATCAACCGTCTTTGCTTTACAAGCACCGGTTTGGAGTTCGACTTTTTCTTCACTAGTTTTGGAGATATAATATTTTTTCTGCATTGGTATCGTTCTGTTAAAACTTTTATTATTTTTTATTAAAATTGTATAAAAATGTCATTAATTTTAACAATTAATCTAGCAAAATTAACAAATGAATATACTTAGTAACGCGTATGAGCACCACGAACTTCAATTGTGGCTTGAAGACTTCTTGGCCTATTAGTTATTAAATTGTCTAAGTCATATTGAGGCAATTTCTGCCATAAAACGGGTAACACTTGCCTAAACTGTTCGATGCGATTCTCATCGGGCTGCGGATGATGGTTTAATGCACATTGGAGCATATCCCACGTATGCTCTATAGGATTCAAATCTGGCGACAAAGCAGGCAACCTGAGACAATTCGTCCTCAAGCACTCGAGTCACATTTTGGGTCCTGTAAGATGGCGCATTATCGTCTAAACAAAATAAAGTTTTCTCCTATTTGTCGGGAAATAGGAACTACAATTCCTCGAATAATATCTGTTTCGTAAATTGCACCATTCCTTGTTGTGTCGAAAACATACAATGGTGTACGTCGCCCTACGGCTATACCTGCCCAAACCATTAGTGTTTGAACTACTTGAATCGTTGTGCAGGCCACAGCGTAATTCATCGCTGAATAGAACGGTGTTCCATTCAATTTGCCAGTGTTCGTGTTCCTGTGCCCATGTCACCCTGGCTCTTTTATGTTGTCTTCGAGGTGGTACGCCTCTCGTTGGTCTGCGATGCACCAAATTCGCCTCTCTAAGGCTTGATTGTACAAGTCACCCTCAAAGTCGGGTTCAGCTAAACTCGACTGGTACTTGAACTCGCCCATAAGAAAAGCATTGCTGTTAGCAAGTGTCACAAATGAAATTAATTTGACAGCAATGCGATTCTTAGGGGCGGGTTCAAGTACCAGTCGAGTTTAGCTGAACCCGACTTTCAGGGTGATTTGTACAATCTGGCCTAAGCCTTCTTCTACCACTATCTTTTGACACCATGACTGCAGATGCAACAGTGAGTCTTTGTCCAATTAGAGTTGAAGTGGGTTTCGCTTTCGGTTCTCTTATGGCGATTAAGTTAATAAAACGATCTTGCTGCACCGTTTTTAGATTTCGAGATTAAGTTATCTCGAAAAAGCTTTCTTTTCAAGCGACTTACCACACTCTGCGAAACGCCGAAATGGACTCTACCTCTTTCCTCACAACTTAAACTATGGCGTGGCATGATTGTTTAATTTCAAATCAAATTATACCTGAGTGACCGTAAATGTCAAACAAGTTTCATAAAAGGTTCCATGGCAACTTTCACAAGCAAGGCTTACCGCCATGATTACCTCCGAAAACATGATTAGTTTAAGTTTTGAATGAAAAGATACCAAAAATGCAGAAAAAACTATTATATGTCCAAAACTAGTGGAGAAAAAGTCAAACTCCAAACCGGTGCTTGTAAAGCAAAGATGAGTTGAGGACTAGGCAGAAAATAGTCCATTGACAGCTGTCACTAAATTAGTGGGGGTTGAAGGAAATGCATACACTAAACATATTTGCCTGCTTCACCCTGTATAATAGAGTCGCCGTGCAACAAAACGTTTTTCCATGTATTATGCTCAAGACTGTGAATGTAGCTACAAAGTGAAAAAAAGTTTTTCAAAATCGGCTTTACAGTGTGGGAATAATCTCAATTTGATTGAAGTGGAAATATTAATATCCTTTAATTTTGCGTTGCAGTGTATATATAGGTTGACATATTGTGCCTTGTTAAGTGTTTGTACTCTTGAGAGGAAGCATTTTGTCTGCTTAGGCTTGGTGTTGTTACATACTCCCATATAAATGGAATTTAAGCATAGCTTCGTCAACAAAATAGATTTTTTTTTACTGACAAAGCCTTATTGAACATAAGATTTTATCTATTAGAATAATGAGAATTTCTTTGAAAAATCCAAGTCAATGCAACCAACACCACAGTATAAGGAACAATACATTATATCAGTAACGTCAGTCGGTCGAAAAATTGAAACTCCCTTCCCCTTGCCCCGTCCGCCCGGCCACTGGCGGTGCACCACCAAACCGGTTTTGGCAGTGCATCGTTGGTGCTTGAGCGGTATACAGTGTCTCCAGCTCGGCGGTAAATATAATTCGCGCGTATATTACACAGTGTCTTAAAAATGTCAGGGAAAAATTTGTGTTCAGTGGATGGCATTTTTTAGTTCATGTCCACAGGTCTTCTGAAGTCTCATAGTTTACTTGTACTAATAATGTTTGTACCCCTACCCCCGTATATATACCTCTAAGGGTTTTTACAAATTACATTACAATAAATATTAATATTAAATGTCCTAAAGGAAAAACCTTAGTATATGTAACTGGCTATCTCCTCAAGAAATGTTTGTTAAAAAATTCGTGTGAGATATGTATTAATTATTCAAGAAATAGCGACTCATTTGTCAATAAAGAAATAATTTTTTTAAAATTAAAAGCATACAATAATGCAAAGCGTTCACTTGGTGGTCTTAAAAGTCCATCTAGAGATATTGTAGAATAAGTCCTAGGTTTAGAAAATATTTTTGTAAATAGCTTTAATAATATTGCGTTAAAAGAAGCGACTGGTATAACCTTGAAAAGCGAATTTTCTAAACTTAGTTGTATTCAAATGTTTACAACAGGGCGTTCGAAAAACAAGTATAAAACTGCCAAAAATATTTTTTTCATAAACAGCCACACCTTCCATTACTTTATCTTACTCTGGGTTAAATCCTAGAGTAACTAGGATCTATTCTAAAAAAGTATACATTTGGAAACAGTGGCAAACTCAAAATTTTTCTTACACAATTGCTTATGTTTAGGTACTTGCCATTAGTTAGCCATAATGGCGTTTAGGATATTTTTCACAACATGTTTACCTGAGAACACTTTCTTCTAAAACCAGAAATCACTGTGATTATTTCACTCATCCATATTATTGCTATGCAGCAAAACAGGTTCTTTCTGCAATGAGACGAGGACTGAAATTAGAGGAAGATATTTTAAATATTTTATCAAAAGACAGATCTACCCGATTTGATAAGTGTGGGATTTACCTCTCAAGAGAGTTTCCGGCAATGGGTGCATCGCCAGATGCTATTAATAATGATTTCGTGATTGAAATTAAAAGCCCTTCGTCTGAAAATACATTTTTAAACTACCTAGGAGTAGATGGAAAAATTAAACCAAAATTCATTTATCAGATGCAAACTCAAATGTATTTCGCTAAAAAGAGACAAGCTTTGTTCGTTGTAGCAGATCCCACCTTTGAAATCTCAAATAAAATTACTGTAAAAGAGTGTTGTTGCTAAGCTTAATATTTTATTAAATAGGCTTGAATATTAATTAAAGCACACACAATTTGTACAATACAATCCAAATATTTAATTAAACTTGGATGGATATGAGCATGTGGCTGAAGAATCGAATACTCCCGAATCCTCGATATTACGCGCTCCAAGGTATTCTTAAGCTTGCGATCCTTTTAGTTTCCTTTACTTCTCGCTTAGTATTCTTTTGTCCTGTTGTAACCGAAGGCGGCCTTACCAGTTGTTGAGCGTTTTTGGCGGCTAATTCCTGCTCGAAAGCTTTAAAGCCCCTGTCAGCCATTACTTGTACTTCACATTCCAACAGCTTCAGAAAATTTGACTCTTTTACTACAGTTATATCGCTGGCTCCCCCTCCAAATCCGTTTGATATAAAAGAAATGGTCCCATCCTGTGTACAGCTGATCAAATATTTTATAGTATTGCAACCTTTATATTGGGACCATGTGAGTGATTGCAATATAGAATTACTAGGTTTTTGTATTGAAACTTCAAAACAATCTATAATGCATTGTACATTCTTATATCTGTGTCGAAAGGAAATGGGAAGGTATTTTTTAATTTCTTCCATCGATTTCCACTGAATAAATGGTTTTAAATATCGCGCCATCTCGGGCATTGTTTTTTGGATAATGGTATATATTGTAGTCGTTGAAAGTGAAAAATCATCAGCTAAAATTCTATAGGGTAAATCTAGCTTGATTTTCTTTAAGACTACATAAATATGAAGGTTTGGTACTGCGCATTTTTCAGCCAACATTTCAACAATAAATAAAGATTCGAATGGAATACCCAGATAGAGCTGAGGTTTATTTTCAATAACGTACATAGTTTTCTCAAGTACATTTATAATTTCCTTATTACATGTTGAAAAATTTGACGTTGAACCGCTACAAGAAACCGACAAACTCGAGGAATGATTAGATTTTTCATCATCTTCATTTTTGAACAGTTTGCTTTTTTTCGAAATTTGTTGATCCGATGAACCTTATGGCACACCCAAAGTAAAATGTTTTCTTTTTGCAGCGGGTTTGCCTACTGTCGCATTTTCAAGTAGCTAACACTGGGTAGCTTTTGATCTTACAGTGGCAGATTTTAAATTCACCTGAATCCCCTTGTTTTGATATTTTTCATAAACGGGTTCCTCTTCTTGTATAAAATTTAAACTCTCACTGTCATAACTAGTTGTCGCATCATGGTCTTCTATATTGCTGATTATTTGCTTTTGTTTCATTTTTTCAACAAACTTCCTAGGTGTTTCTGACAATCAAAAATATGTGGTATAATTCCAGGTTTTACCCTAATTTTTCCTTCGCCCATCATTTTAAGATACAAAAGATATCTTTCCCAGCCTAAAGAAAGACAAAATGCTTTTGTGTAAATACAATCTCAACAATCACAAAATAATATATCTCACTTACATCAAAATGATCCTGACAGCAATATCTTGTACCTTTATCCGATACAAAAGTAGCACGGCGCATAGCGATTTGCTTTCTTAATTTTACCGTATCAGCCGGTAAAGAAATAAAAACCTTATCTGGTGCACTATTCGATGTGTTTTTGCAATTTTGTACTACACATGTTTTGAAAATTGGTTTCCTCTTGGAACTCATTGCGAAATTGGAGTTACATTAGGTTTCTTAGCAGGCACGATACCTTTGAAACTAAGATGTGAATACTAAACAACGCGTAAGCCCATGCATTACCGGCCGGACGCCAGGACCGTTTCGTGGTGTTACGTCACGCATAGACACGCCCACTTTCTCCGCGCTACCGCTTTCAATGACGAATTTAAACTACTATAAAACGAAGGAAACATTTTTTTTTTGAAATTAGGGCTGTTTTATTAAAACTTTTTAATTATGAAATTTAAAAAAAAATCGGAACGACCCTATATTGTTTTATAAGTAAAACGAGAAAACCTACTTCAGCACCCACACAGTCATTCTGCTGGCCTTTAACAGACCGTATTAAAGCTAGTAGTGGAAAAAATATATTACGCAACTTGTAAACACATAATAAGTTTTACTACATTTCTATATTACTTTATCTTATTCTGCATTAAAAATTAAAGTAACCTTGAATAGGGTTGTCTGTTCTAAAAAAGTATACTTTTGAAATTGTGGCAAATTCAATATTTTTGCTTAAACAAATACTATGGCTGCTTATGTTTAATTGCAGTTAGTTAGCCATAATGACGTTTACATTTTAATTACAACCATTTTACCTGAGCACAGTTTCATTTAAAACCAGAAATTATTCTGAAAATATGATCAAAAAATGTGTACATTGATTGAAGAGACAACCTTATCCAAATTTACCTAAGTTTGTAATGCAGAATAAGACACAGAAGTAGAAATAGTAGCACTTCATTTAAAACAAATTGAATTTTTGCAGTTTTTTAATCCCATTTTTTGAACACCTGTTAATGTACTAAGAGAAAAATAAATTAAAATAATTAATTAAGACCTTAAATGGTCTCCTAATAAACCAATTATTTATTACATTATCTATGTAGACACATTACAAAGGTAAAATTATCCGTAATCAAAGAAATAAAATCACGTTTAAAAAAAGACCCCTTAGCCGCGGAAAGATTCCCCCTAACGGCAGCGCTATCGCATTTACAAGTCTCTCGTAACAACTCGAGAAAATTGCCGGGTGCAGGTGCGCGCGGAACGCTTTAGTTTTGGAAATATCAAAAGTGCCGACACGAACTGACGATACTCATATAATGTATTATTCCTTATACAGTGCCAACACTCTCTGATGGATCGCGGCCATTTTGTAATCGTCCAAATCATATTAATCTATGACAAATAGATAATAATATATTTAAAAGATTTGTTTTTTAGTGGTTGAGATACGTCTAATACTTCACCAACTGCAAACCCACTTCCGGGTTTTGAGAAATCTACTAAAATATGCAATGTTGCCATCGATGCAAATAAAATTAGAAACATTCCGTTGTCAAATGTAGGCCTAGTTTAGTTCAAAAAAATCATGACTGAGTATATTGACTTAACAATAAAAGTCTGAAATGTTCAATAAAATAGACCTCAAGAGTCGCTGCTTTATTTATTGAATTTCTTTTTTCCAACTTTCCCTTGAGGTTATTTTTTTTTAATACTTGATATTTTATCCATCGTGATGCATAATGATAACATTGTCTTTCTTTGTGCATAATAAAAGGAATGTCTATATATTAAGAAATGTTTCAATTTGCTCTTCAACAGCCCTCACAATATTACCAAAGCCCTAAATAACACCAATTTTACTGCACTTTCTCCTCATTCCTTACTTACCTTCAAAACAATGAACCCAAGGCTCTCTCTTTTACTTGCTCCTACTAAGGCAACGCGACTTTTTTAGACGTCTCTCTGTTATTCCCTCATGTGCTAATTTCCGTGCACAAGCCTACACACTAATTGTGCGATTCCTTCAATCAAACTTTGTCCACTGCTTCTGCGGACTACACTGACTAGGCTGTACCATAAATGGATCGAAACTACCCTCGCCCCTGCTACTTTCCGGATTGCTCGTCGCGCCAAAGTTGAAATTTAAACCGTAATCTTTTAAGAGGTCTTGATCCTGTCTAGAGAAGTTCGCCGGTCGGCCCACTCCGTTCGAGATTATTTGGTGGTTCTCGTAGGAGGAGCTGTACAAAGGATTGAGGACACTCATGGGTGGTACCGGATTGTCTGAAGGTGTTGAATAAGAGGAAGTGGATGATTGGGACTTCAGAGGGTCGAAGTCGTCCAGGTCCGATGTTGAGTCTAGTCGGATTAGGTCCTCTGAGGCGTCGGGATGCTGCAAAAATAATTGTCGATAAGCAGATTTCCGCAAATCCTTCACAAATTTTGATCATTTTGCATTGGTTTTTTTAATGATTTGTATAAATGAAACTAATGAATTCTTAATAGAATAACAGAAGCATCAGTGTTTAAAATACTAAAAAGCTATTTTAGATCGGATGTCATTTACTCAAGTTACTGTGTCTTAAAAATACCCCTTTTTTATAGTTGCGGATAGTAAGGGTTAAGCACCTTAGATGGGGTGTAAAATATTTAGTAGTAAAGTAGTGGATGTTGTGATAGCCAGTGACCACCGCGATCGCCGTATTTGTCTCCTATCAAAAATGCGTCAAACATTATTATTTTTAGAGATAAGGAAAATCTAGCAATAATTTAGAAATAAGATGTGGCCAGTCGGTGTTGAAACGAGGAAAGAAAAGCTGTCGTTTTCTTTACGTCTACCTAAATTGTTCACTCTTCAACATTTCAGGTTTACACACATTAAGCGTATACATTCCACAATATGACCGAGTAGGATTTTTTATATCATCGGGTGTTGCAGGTACGACCGTACTTTTTCTTTTATATTGTGACGTTATCTGCCCCTGCCCTATGCTCATGAAATGTAAAGCCTAGTCTCTGGACGAAACGCAGCGACGACATTCGTTGAACGCTACGCTCCGCCCACCCCCCACCACTGACCGCGACCGTGCAGAGTATACATAAGGCCGTAACAACTTTTTAAAATCATTATTCGTTGAATCGCTCTTGCAATCAAGATGTATCAACTGCTACCTTTCATGGCTGCGTCTAGCGTCGGGCTACCAACCCTCCCAGTGGAGCTATGGTGTCTGGTGCTGCGACTCTTGGATGGTAAATCTTTACTAGATACTTACAAAAGTTCCAAGTTTTTTAAAAATATCATTGAAGGTGATTCCATATTGAGAAAAACCGTTAAAGATGCAGCAAAGAAGGAATACGAATACGTTATGGACCGACTGACCAGACCAGGAATGGCAGCTACGGTAACAAGAACTGAAAGGGCGAGATTGTTTGGTTCCAACACTACGAAGACGGTGAGAATTGCCAAGTGTCCGCAAATATTTCAATACATGAGGAGTGACAAGCCTACACCGAAGAGAGAAGGATCGAAAATGAGAAAAATGACTAAAACCTCGAGGTATGTTCCTTATAGGATTTAAAATATTTATTTTGTATATTAACTTCTTATATAAATACTGACAATAAATTAATTTTAATTTGCAACTATTGGTTATGCTTTTAGGTATAAACCATTCACTTATTATTGTCCTCAAATAATGAAGTTTGCTTACCTGAAACAAACTAAACACTGTCATGGGGATATAAATTGAAACGACATTTGTCACAAATGTCAACAAGTGACATTGGTGAAAAACTCTGAGTAACCTTGTAAGTTATGTAGATTATTTTGAAAAATATGGTAAAAGTTATATTTTTTCTTTGATCAGTTTAATTAAAGACAAAGCGGCCCGTCAGGGCCTATGTTGCCTATACAGGCCTATTATCCAATCAGTTATTTTTGGCATCAACCCATGCCATGGAATTTCACCAATTTCATCGACAGTGATTGTTTGTTTACCGGTCGCCAAGACAAATTTGTCAAGATGCGTCAATAAAATTTCGCTGTTGCTGACTTTTTGTACACTTAAGCGTGCATTTTGTAAGCTAATTTGTTATTAAAAAACGATTTTTTAAGAAAAAATGCCCAAGGTAATTAACGCAAAAATGCGAATTTGCATTAAAAAATGCTACCAACTACAATTTAGAACAGACCTCCCCCAAGAATCGCCCACTATAACGTTGGCTAAAGTTTCCAATAGTTTTGGGGTAAGCATTAACTCTGCTTGCTTTCAATTGCCGCTGACAGAGACATATCATTTTTCCTGTTCTTCCCTAACTGTATTCCGCCTATATTTTAGTCCAAAAAGCAAACTTTTTATACATATCATCACAACCACATTCACACTATAAACTTATTAACCTCAACTATTATCGTTGTCAAAGATACATTTTTAAATGCATTAATAAAATATAATATTTTTGCTAACGTAGAGCCCCGGCCCATTTTTTACTAGATTCTAGGTTAGTGATCATTATTATTCAACACATCAATATATTAAAAGTTTGAACTAATGAAGCCATTTGGCAACTATGTTACCAAAACAGTAAACAATAACCTTAACCTCAAACTGATTATTAATCACTGTCACTGTCAGTCATGTTAAACCGGGTGAAATATGTCAGATTTCCAACGCCTACTTGACGACAGAAATAACTGAATGGATTATATGTTGCTATAAGGGGGTTGCTATATAGGGTCGCTTTGTTTTTCTATGAGAAATCTTTTGGTTAGGTTAGTTAAGGTTAGTTTAGGTTGGTTCAGGGTAGTTCAGGTTAGTTCCGTTCTAGTTTTCCTTTGGTTAGGTTAGTTCAGTTATGTTCGTCTATAAGGGATCCTTTGGTTAGGTTAATTCGGAATAGAAACGAATAAACTCTAAAGTAGTGCGTTTTACCATATTTTTCAAGATAATCTACATAATTTACAAGAATACGCAGAGTTTCTCAAAAATGTCAACAAGTGACATTTGTGACAAATGTCGTTTCAATTTATATTCCCATGACAGTGTTTTAACATAACCGTCAAGTCAACTTCCATTGCATAGTTTGTTTCAGGTAAGCGAAGCTTATTATTACATTTATTCTAAAAATTGATATTATTATAAATGTTTTTAAGTTCTACCACCACCTATAATTTTCTGTTTTGTCCAATCTATTAATGCCTAAAGAAAATTTTTCTAAAAAAAATGAGTAATAACGACTTCCCTCAACTGTACCAGCCCCCGCCTTTTCTTCGGTATCTTCTAGTCTACCAATTTCTTTCTGTTCCATTAAATCACATATCTCGTTTTAAGGTACATTCTTACAATTCTTCTTGTCCCCTCTTGTTCTTTGTTTGCTTTGGTTTTAGTTTATGACATTTAACTGAATACTACAATTAAGGGCCAGTTATTTGAACTGACGGTGAGCTTGAAACCAGTCCTAGAGTAAATGAATAATAATTAAACACGGAGCACTAAAAAATAAACAAACACTGTTGACAGATACAGCTGATTTTTCGCGCACACGCAGTTGCAGTCTCGAATTAAATAAAATAAAAAGTAGGAAGTTGGTTATCTTGAAGATTATTTCTTATTTTATCGGATTTTATTTTTTATAATACTGTATAAATTATATAACTGTATAAAAACCCTATGAGATTTGAATACATTCAAACGCTTATTTAATTTAATTTTTTCTAATTTTGACATATAAAGTGGCACTTTTCAATACTGATGACAGTGACGTAACGTTCGTAACTAGTTACGAAAAGTAAAATCTTTCGTAACTAGTGATGAAAAGTTGGTGTCACCACCAGTTGCAGGTTTCGGCTGTGGCACACCGTTGCTATAGTTTTACGGTATTAAGTAGATACAAAGTGGTTTAAAAGTAAATATTGAAGTTTAGTAATAATAATTCTCTCTCTAAGTAGGTATTTGTAGTCAAAATTAGAAAAAATCTTGTATGAAACACGTGACGAAAAACCTTTTTTGTGTATCTCATTCAAATTGCGGGAACTCGCTGCGCTTGTCCCGCAAACATTCATTCGTTACACAAAATCGGACTTTTCGTAACTGGTTACATAAATAGCTATTATTTTCTGTATAAACCTACCATTAAAAAATTAAAAAGTATTTTTAAACTGTTAGAATTGGTGGTTTTCACAGAGTTTTTTATTTAATCAAAATGCTTGTTTACACAACAGAAGAACGAATCGGTATGATCTTCAATTTAGGACAATGCTTGCAAAATTGTCTTGTACCATCAAGGGTTTATGATTTATATATTGGTTCAATTTAGGCAAGCTGGTAGTGTTCAGTATGAAACGACCGCCAAAACGAGACCAATTGCAAAAAACCAAGAAACTGAATTAGTCGTTTTTGCCTCTGCAGTTGAAAATCCCCATGTCGGACAACGAGAAACTGCACAAAACTTAAATATGAGCCAAGCAAGCGTATCAAGGATTCTTCGAAAACATAAATATCTCGATTATAAGATACAATTACTTTAAGAACTCTCCGATCACGATTTTGGCCAACGAGTTGACTTTTGTACGGGGTGTTCATTATAAAACTTCATCTAGCAGGCTATAAAATTTTGACAGAAAAGGATGACGTAATCAAAATAAATAAACTTTTGTTTCTCCATTCTTTTCTTTTGACATTTCACAGCGAACTAGATAAGTTTTATAATGAATATTCCGCATGTGGGTGTTAGAAAAAGCCGAAGTAGAAGATTTTTTTGATTCGGTTTTATTTAGTGATGAGTGTACTTATCATAACGATGGTTATTTTATCAGACACAATTTTCATTATTTATCAAACCCTATGAATTTAGAGTAATTAACATAGGTTGTAAATAATCAACATAGGTGGTCAGTAAATGTATGGGGGGGAGGGGGGCATAATGGGACAATATGTGATTGGACCTTATTTTTTTGACAAACATTTAAAAGAAATGTCGATTGCGTTTATTGATAAACTGAAGAGAATGATGAATGATGCAGACCTCCGAGCAGTGAAGTGCACCTTGGCATTGCACATTTTGTCAGGCAATGAGGGAGCAACTCATCGGTCCCCTTGGCAAACACCATCATAGCACAAAGGTGGCATAGTAACCCTGTGTGTGTGGAAGGCTTCGGTGGCTTAGGTATCATCCCTAAAGACGGCGATACTTATTCATCTGTGGGGTTCAGAAGAAGTTAAATAAATAGACACGTGGTCTCGCGGAAAAGTTATTCCGAGCCGTCGTTAAACCCGCCACGAGGAAGAAACGGTTGAAAAAGCGTTTTTCCGTTGACAATTTTCACCATTAATTTTCTTCTTCCCTATCAGGATCAGGTTGTTTAATCCAGTGGCGGCTCGCCACTGTAGGGGGTTGCACGTAGAAGGACAATGTTGCCGCGTACGACAAGCGGCAACATTATTTAATAGTTAAACATCTATGTAAATAAATACAAATAACACATACTAAAATTTAAAAAATTGGTGACCTTCCTTTTGGGTCGATGACTACGAGTATGGCCCTTAAATGCTGGTGGTTTCTCGTTTCTACAAAAATAAAACTATTTATTTTAATGAAATTCTGGTTAATAAATAGTAATAAATAATCACGTAGCTTCCATTTGCAAGATTTGAAGATAGATTGTTCTAAGCTTTTCATATTTATTTAACTTACTATCTTTTAGTGTTTTCAAGGCCCTCATGTTATTCAAATTTATGTGTGACCTCTTGTTATTCGCCATTCTTCAGTTTAACCTTACCTCCTGAACATATTCAAATAAAAAATTGCGACTATCGGTTAATTCTTGTTGATTCTATTAATACAAACAATTTTCGTAGGTCAGTTTTATTCAGTCAGAATTTAGAATGTAAACTTTAAAAAACTGAAGATTAATGTCAGTTTCGTGGGTCACCCTGTACATCTAAACAATTAGGCATAGCTCTGGTTCTCAGATGACTACATCCAATTCTAAATTGTTGTAGTGCTCATTGAATAGGAGATTTGTTTTTTTTATAGTCTTGAAATGTTACACTTCTAGAAAAAACCCATTTTTGTTTAAACTAATGAATATATAAGGAAGGACAGAAAAAGGTCCCGAAGTATCATTAATAGCTGCAATACACAGGAAACGGAGTTCCAAATTCATTCATACATTTTGTTCCACATCACTTAATAGTAGACATTAATTATCACACAAAAAAATTTTACTTTCCGTTCGCTGCTGTAGCTACTTTTTATAAATATTTATACTATGGTGCAAATTAGAGCCCCAGTGTTAAATGATACCTCTTTTATAGAAAAGAGTAAATATCTATGGAACCAGGCAAAATATTAAAAAAACCTCAAATATATTCCGAGGTATAACGCGTCTCCACATAATATAATCGCTATAACGCATCCCGTAGCAAAAAATGTTCTGAAATTTTTTTCCGCAAAGTTATCTGCTCAAAAAGTTTTTACAAAAATGCATCAAGTTTCATCAAGTTTTGTTGAACCCTGTATTAGGAAACCTGCAAAACATATAACCGAGTAGATAACCAATTGAAGCAGTCTATACATGGATCTTACCAAAATGGCATCGCCAACGAAAATCGGTTGAGTGGCTTTAGAGATAGATAGTTTTAAAGTTCATTCAAAATTTGGGGTGTATCGTTTCAATTGATTCTTAGTTTAGTTTAAGCACTTAACCGACGCAACTTTCCTCTTCTCCCTAAGATTTACCGTGTTGAAACAAACTTTGAAGATCCTCTGACCATCTCGACTTGCCTGCGGTAATTTTTTTTTTGTTTGACTACATGAATTCTAAATCTTTTCGCGAACCTCAATTTGAGAATTTCATTCTTCAGTCACGTGAAGTGACTTCCCCTACCTTTGAGGTGTTCGACAAAAGTCAGGCAATGAGGATGGATTGCGTTGCCAACTGCTGGAATGCGTTGCCAACTGAGCGGCACTTTAATAATTATAAGACAGTCCCCACTAAACTTAGGGCTAACATAGAACCGTCAAATTCTAATTGTTCAGATTCTTTTATAAATAAATTCCTGCAAACTGAACATCATTTTTGAAACCCAGCTCGCGTAAATAGTTCGGTTTCTGTCGAAAACCTGTCAACCTTATCAAAATCGCTACAAAGACAAATTAAACAGAAGTGCGGATGCGCGACATAACAATAACAATGTGGCTGCAAATCGATGGAGCACCTGCTCATTATCATCACATTATAAGGAATAATACATTATATCAGTAGCGTCAGTCGGTCGAAAAATTGAAACTTCCCTCCCCTTGCCACGTCCGCCCGGCCGCCGGCCGGTGCACTACCAAACCGGTTTTGGCAATGCTTTGGCAGTGCATCGCATGTGTTTGTCCCCTCGTAGCTACTCGAGAAAATTGCCTGGCGCGGCACGCTTTAGTTTTGGAAATATCAAAAGTGCCGACACGAACTGACGATACTGATATAATGTATTATTATTTATACTGTGTTATCATCGTGAAGTCCAGGAGTTCTTAAATGGAGCACAAAATTGGCTATCAAGGTCCAGTGACATAACGCCTCCCGATTTCTTTTTATAGGAATATGTGAAAGGAATCGTATATAACACACCACCAACAACAAAAGAAAATATGAAGTATCGAATCAGAGAGGCTTTCAGAAGCATAACTCCCGATATGTTACGCAACGTTAGTAAAGGGTTTAAAAACAGAATACGTTTGTGTTTAGACTCAGACGGTTGTAATTTTGAACCATTTTTATAAATCGTTTTTTTGTTTTACTCTTATGTTGACTTGTTATTATATTGTTTCTGTCAAAATTTTATAGCCAGCCTCCTAGATGAAGTTTTCTAATGAACACCCTGTACTAATGATAACCAATTTTACTTTGTCAAAATAAGGTATTGTAACAGGTAGAGTAGTCGTTAATGTCTGTTCAAATTCAGGAAAAATCCATGTTCTAAGCAAACGCAAAGAACAAGCTATAGGAATGGGAGAACTAAATTTTGCATCTAATAATAGCATAAAATACAGAAAGTCTAATTTAAATTAATCGGGTTATTACTGTTTGAAGTTTATAATAATTTAGTGTCCATTTGTTGACATTCGGTACACAGTAGTTAATATACATATACCGCAAAAGGTTCAATGTACTAGTAGTTCACCAGCCAATTTCGGTGATTGAAAATAAACCAAGTGCTGAGATTTTAAACATTAAATTTGATGCTGAATTTTCACAAAATCACGAATATCTGAAGAATGGTACGGTTTAGATGCTATAAGCCTTAATAAAACTACCTTTACTTTTGTCTGTAGATACCGAAAATACATTAATATACTAGGTGTCTCATTTAAAAAAATACAAGTGCTGAGATTTTAAACATTCAATTCGATGATGCATTTTATTTTCACAAAATCAAGAATATCTGAAGAAAGGTGCGGTTTAGATGTCATAAATGTCATAAACCTTAATAAAACTACTTTTACATCCATAGATACCGAAAATACATTAATATACTAGGTGTTTCATTAAAAAAAATAAAACTTTAATAAATTTTATACTTTTGGGACCACCTGAAGGGGGTGGGCGGAGCGTAGCGTTCAACCAATGAAAAATAATTAAAATAGACCATAAAATTAAGTAATTTACCGTCCACCCTCGTAGCATTGAAATGAACGTGCGCGGGCGGCTAGACCGTCATCTATCGACAAATCAAACGTCGCGCCGTCCATTAGCGAAACCAGTCATGGTCATGATTTTAAAATTGTGAATTATCTTTGTGGCACCTATAACCTATCATATTTGAGAAAACCCAGAATCTTGGTCGTGGATAACACAACAGTATTCAACTCGCATTTAATGAGCGTTATTCGCGCGGGCAACTTGTGCCACTCGCTTCGCTCGTGGGCTCAAACGTTAGCCTCGAGAATAACGACTCTCATTAAATGCTTGTTGCATAACATACTATTGTAGGATCATTTCAGACATATTACACAAATGTTCTTTTTTAATTAAGAATAAATAGAGTTTACGTAAAATTAGGAGTTAGAACGTGCTATATCCTTACTTTCAAAGTTCAAAGAGTTCAAGGGATTGCATGTCAAAACATTTTTAGATCATCGTTGTAAGGTATAACGCATTTAACCAAGATCTCCGTACGTGTCCTGAATATTGCGTTAGACTAATATATAGGTTGTCCCAACAGTTTGTCCAAAATCTTACTTATGTTAGATTTAGAGAAAAAAACTCAATGCGAAAATTGCATTCTACTCTCAATCACATATTTTAAAATTGTATACAAATGTGCTTGGCAGACATAGTTTACATATTTTAAAAGAAACCACACAAATATTTTTGCGTATTTCTCTTCTGTAGTTGATTCTAAACATTTTTTTGTAAAGCATTTGTCCATACTATGCCTACCTTCATTTGTTTTCCTATTAGACATCTTCAAAATTCCGTCGTTGTTCAGCTTTGATTAGTTGTATGTCCAAAACCTGTTAAGACAGGACGAAACGATTTATAACTTCGAATTTTTGAATACTTGATTTTGAATCCAATGATGTCCTATTTAATGTTCTTAACCAAATTTAAACAAAAAATTTTTTTTTTAATTTAAAATTTTTGCCAATTGATAGATTTTTAAAAATTAAGAAAGGAAAGTGCAACCAAAAGTTTGGCTCTATCTTAAATGATTTTAATCATACAACCTCTCAAACATAAAAAATAACGAAGTTTTGAAGCTGTTTAAACGGAAAACGGAGGATAGGTATAGGAAATTCTTTACAAAAAAATGCTTAGAACCAACCCCAGAACAGAAATGATTTATTTTTTCCTTTAAATGTAAGTAAATCATAACTGCCGTTCTTATTAAATTGTATGCTAAACCGTATTCTGCAACTTTTGTATTTAGCTTCTTTCTGTAAATTAATGGTAAGATTTTGAACTTTAAGACATT